>CM054061.1:184165344-184396631 GCA_028641055.1 Alopecurus myosuroides | reverse complement strand
ACATGAAATTTGTTTCGTATGGGCACCTTAAGACAAAATTTCTTTCCTATAAACCTCATAACGCGAAATATCTTTCGCACAAGATCAATAAAAAGGAAGATCTCTTCACCCGAAGGATCGCAAGATCATGATTAAGGTAAAATCGCGAGTGTGCGGCTCCCGCTACTCCACTACACAATGTACTTACACATCCTTATCCTGGATCGTTCGGCCGGCTAGGCACATCCGGATGCCGTATTCTTTCGAGTACGAAGGTAAGACCCAAGGATCTCTCTTGTGGGCCTAGAATCACACTCAAGCTGCGTCCTCCGGTAAATTTTCCGTGTCAACAACACGAAGAAAAATCCTAGCGGGCGCGCCAGGTACCCCTTTAGTTTAACTTCAACTTGGTAAGACCTCCACGGCCTAGTCGCAACAATCACCTCGGTGGATTCGAGTCGGAGGCCTCGAATTCGTGTAGGCCAGAACCGTTTTTACCCTAGATGCAATTAATTGGCCCTGATCTTTCGGGCCAAGCGACTGAGCCACATCCTTCTGCGAAAACAGCCAACATAAGGCACATTATCACTTAATGCTCGAGTACATGGGCGCTATGCGCACAGGGTATACACCCTCAAAACCAGGCGATTGAACGACCAATCGAAGTATTCGAGAACAAACTCTGAGTTATTAGCCGACTATTCTCAGTCGAATAAACACTCGGGGGCTAGTGACGTGGGGATGACTCCTGGACCTGTCGGGTGAGCCTACCCGGTCCAAGGCCCAAGACCTGGGCCCAAAGGGAGGTGCCACTCCGCGATTCTAGAAGGCCCAACTGAAGCCCACCCGCAAATACTTGCGGGTCAAGAAGGAAAGCTTCCACCTACCTAAAACTAGCGTTTATAACCCCCTCGGACACGGTTTGAGACCATACCACCTATATAAGGCCAGGAGAACCACCGAGAGAGGGGATCCAATCTACTTTTCACCACCACACCCTTGAGCTCGAGATCATACTCTCAACTTGAGCACCCCCCCCGGTTGTAACTGATCTACCGATAATACAGATCAAAAGAGCAGGAGTAAGGGTTTTACCTCTATGAGGGCCCCGAACCTGGGTGTATCGTGCCCCCTGTTAGCCGACGATTGTCACCAGCGTCCATACGTTCTCTTAATCGAAACCCTACCAGATCATCCGAGGGACTTGTTGTGATGACTAATCGACAACAGCCAGTCAAGTCACATGCCATTCCATTAGACCATCCTAACGACTCTAAAGAGGTCTTCCTGTCATTGTGCATGTCGAGTTGCTCATGGTTGCATCTCCCTACCCTAACAGCTCCGGCAAGGTCTCCCTCCTCGGCTTTGTTGCTGCAATGGAAATTCTTCCCCCTCATAGTTCATCGGGGCTTGAAGGTTGGAATCGAGTGTATTTTAAGAGAAAAGAAGTCTCCTAAGCTATAAAAATTGCACGTTTTTCTTATTTTGCGATCTGATCAAAACTGGGAAGTAAAATAATAATTCAAATCTCTTTGCAGCATACTCCAAACAAGAAACTAACAATCTCCTCCCATTTTATTCGAAAGTAGCAGTACCAGTTTTGAGGACTAGGGATACATGCCCTAGCTTATAACTTGAAGAAGAATGAAACCACACATATCAAGGCCAGGTGGATAAGGCGGGTCCACCGGGCGGCAAGTCGCCAATCCCGCAACAGTAGATATACCTAGAGCAACAAACTGGATTGTACCCCACAGGCCTGGCAGCGTCCTGAGCTACCGGTGCCGCTATCATCATGAGCAAGAAGGCCTGCGCCACTAGGAAAACAACGAGTACTTCCAAGATACTAGTAGTGTTTCCATCGGCCAAGTATACAGAGCAATAGAAAAAAAAATACTCCCTCTGTCTCAAATTAATTGTCTCAAACTTGAACGAAAGTGGATGTATCTGACACTAAAATATGTCTAGATACATCCACTTTTTTCCAAATTTGAGACAATGAATATGAGACGGAGGGAGTATGAACTACTCCTTTCACCAGATGTTTTGTTTGGTCATAACAAGTATTATTGGATACTTGGATATCTTTTTGTAGACAGGGTCGCATGAATGCGGTGCTTATCCAAATAAATCGCATTAAAAATAAATGGTTGAATTCTAGGAACGTCATTACTAGAAAAAAAAATCATCACAACAGCCTTGGTATTATTGTCTTACAAATAGGAAAGAAAATTTATTTGGTGAATAATAAATAATAAACACTTCTATCAAAATATTTGAAATCTCGGGGCGGATTAACCTGCACACATTCACTGTATATGGTCATGATCTTTGCACAAAAAATCGATATTTTTTTCATAGAATAGGAAATAAAAACGTGTTTACAAAATATGATAAGAAATGGGAAATTTAGGAAGGTAAAATTTAGTGTATCTTGGGACTATCTTTGCATAAAAAATAAATGCATACAAAAGATAATTAAGGCAGAATCAACCTAGATTTTGGTAATATTCACCATTTATATACAAAATATCATCTTTCATTACCATATCTTGTGGATATATAAGAAAATCCATAGAGATATATACTGAGACCTGCAATTACTATATCGAAAAAAAAGGTAATGATAGATGTGTCGTGATATTTTGTCATGTTCCAACAACATAGTAGTATTTGGATATGGGATTTGTGGCCCCAAAGACCAAGGGGCCTTATGATCACAAACTCAAAATTCATGAACATTTTTAATAATGTTTTTGCATGTCTATGTTCTGCATCAGATTCCTTCTATTCCTTGCTCCCATGGCCACCATGGGCGATGCTCTAGTGGCCATTCCTTGGGGGAATGAACACATCTTCTCTGTAGCCCTGCCCAACTGGTGTTTTGTGTTGGGCTGAGAAATATCAAGTTGCAAAGTCCAACGGCCCAGCCACCTAGCGCAATATAGGAAATGCACACACAACGAGCTAGGGATAGATCTCTTTGATACGTCCAAAACGTATCAATAATTTTTTATGCTCCATGCTTACTTGCTACATGTTTTCCATATTTTCTACATGTTTTTCTTCGTTTTTCGGTTGTTTTCATGGACTAACATATTACCAAGATGCCGAGAGTCAGTTCATGTTTTCTGTTGTTTTTATGTTTCAGAAAAGTTCTGAGAAAATATTCGCCAAAAGTCCTAAAAATCCACGGACATTATTTTTTGCCCAGAACAAGGACGGAGTCCAAAGGAGAGCCAGAGGGGAGCTCTGGGGCCACAAGAGGGTTGCCAGGCGCCCCCCCCAAGGCCACACCATGGGGCCATCCCATGGCCCCGGGCATCGCCTCCCATCGCCTCTTCGCATATAAATTCACTTTAACCCTAAAAATGTCGGGGACAAAGAAATTTCCACGAAATAGATACAGAGGCGTCGTCATCTCGAAAGTCCAATCTAGGACTTCTGGAATCCCGCTCTGGCACCCTGTCGGAAAGGGCGATTGTCACCGGAGGGCCTCTACATCGCCATGATTACCTCCGGACAGATGTGCAAGTAGTTCATCTTGGAATTACGAGTCCATAGCAGTACCTAGATGGTGTCTCTCCACTTTGTGCCATCATGTTTAGATCTTGTGAGGTTCCCTACATGATCAAGATCACCGTTATGTAATTTCTACATGTTGTGTTTGTTGGGATCCGATGAACCATGAGATTGTGATTATTTTGTCTATGTCATATTGAGATTCTTCACTTATATCTTGAGAGAGTTTTAATCTTGTCTTGCAATGCTCTCCGGTGTGTATGATTACCTTGGCGAAAGTTATTATATGCACCTCCAAGATAGTGTTTATATGCTAGATAGTGAGTTCATGCCTCTTTTTACCTACGCCCGAGTGACAGAAACATGCAGGAGGGGGATTGTCGGAGAGTGGCTTGTTCTTGGACAAGGGCTCTCAAGAGGTTCGAACACAGGGGGCTAACCACACTCACTGCACCTCTCATGAGGTATGGCGAGGAAAGCTCGAGAAGGACAATAATGGCGACACAGAGAGTTTACCCAGGTTCGGGCCACCATGCGGTGTAACACCCTACTCCTGCTTGTCTGATGGATTGCACTGCGATTGATCACAGTACAAGTTGCGACCTTCTGCTCGGGTTCAGACTAGGGGTGCTCGGGGATGAATGAGTCGTACCCTTCTATGGGAGCACGCTGCTCATTATATACTCGCTTCGTCCCTCTTTTCCGCTCATTCTTGGCGGGAAAGGGTCACCACATAGCAATAAGAAAGGGGCAGAACATGCCATGCAGCTTCTGGCGGTGTTGGTCTTCAGGGGACAGCGCTACCATCCATGGCAGAACGGTGTGGGATCCCGATGACGTCCCCTTTGTCTTGTAGTGCTGGCTTGGTCCTCTTGCACCGAAGAGGAAAGCTTTGGGTGGCGGATTAGTGCGGGCAGCTGCCGCACACACTTTATGCATGGAAATGGCAATTGTGGACAAAGTGGCTCTGCTACAATGTCGTGTTCTTGATAGCGCACAGAGCTGCACGCGTGATACGTCTCCAGCGTATCTACAATTTCTAATGTTCCATGTTGATATTATGCCAATTGCTGCATGTTTTTCGTATGTTTTCCTATGTTTTCTTACGTTTTTCGGGATTAACCTATTAACAAGATGCCAAGTGCCAGTTCCCTGTTTTCTGCTGTTTTTTATTTCAGAAAAGTTGTTCTGGAATTATTCTCGGAATTGGACCCCACGAATCCCGAAGTTCCTATTTTCCCCGGAGTCTTCCAGAAGTCCAAAGGAGACCCGGAAGGGGGCCCCGGAGCCCCCACACCATGCCTGGGCGCGGGTGGGCCCCTGGCCGCACCGGGAGGTGGTGTGGGCCCCTCGGACGCCCACCGCCATCGCCCTTTCGCCTATATATACCCCCCAAGGGAAAACCCTAAGAGCATGGGAAAAATTCCATGAAACCTTCCGCAGCCGCCGTCATCGTCAACCCAAGTTTCGGGGGACAGATCTCTGTTCTGGAAGCCATCTCCATCGACTCCACCGACATCTCCATAGTCGTTGCTGTCTACCAATAGCTATGTGGTTCATCTCTCTCTCCCATGGTGTGATCTATATGTGACTGTGAGCTTTGTAATCTAGTTGAATAAGTAGATGTTACTCTTCATCTTGTGCTACTCAAGTGTTTTATTAATATGAACTTTGGATTCACCTTGTCCCGCGGTGTGAAGGTGACAGTGTGCACATCGTGTGTGTCTCCTCTATGAATTGTGGTGTTTGTCTAGTACCTTCTAGGGCGTTCATAGTGGCAGCGTGGGGTTAACTAGACATGGGAAGGCTTACTTTAAGGAATGCTTTTTGCAGCCCTACGCAATGATTAGTGTTCGTTATCCAACCGAAGGGGTTAAGAGTAGCATAGTGAAGAGAAGATATTTAGTTATTCAATTATGTGATCATTGCTGAGAGTGTCCACTAGTTAAAGTAGGATACCTAGGCCTTATTTTCCAGCATTGAAACACCGTTTTCCGCCTGTTCTGCTACATGTTTGCTTGCTGCCATATTTATTTCAGATTGCTATTATTACTTATAACCATCCATATTACTCGCATTTCACTATCTCTTCGACGAACTAGTGCACCTATATAACTGACAAGTATATTGGGTGTGTTGGCGACACAGGAGACTTCTTGTATCCTAATTGCAGGGTTGCTTGAGAGGGATATCTTTGACCTCTACCTCCCTGAGTTCAATAAACCTTGGGTGATCCACTTAAGGGAAACTTGTTGCCGTTCTACAAACCTCTGCACTTGGAGGCCCACCACTGTCTACAATAATAGAAGCGTGCGTAGACATCAAGCTCTTTTCTGGCACCGTTGCCGGGGAATCTCAAATTCATCAAGAAGCAACCACTCCCTCGTCAACTCTGGCACCAGCTCTTTTCTGGCGCCGTTGCCGGGGAGGTAAGGTAAAAGGTTCTCACATCCTCGGGTGTGAGTGCTTGAAGTTATTTCCTTTAGATTCTGCAATTATATCTTTTTGTTTCTCGTTTTTATTTTCACTAGTTAGGCTTAATGGAAAACTACAAAAAAATGAGAGAGCTTTATAATATTTATCTTGAGTTACGACATGAAGTGTTTGTAGATAAAATTAAAAAACCTATGGAGCTTTATTTGCATGCTAATACCAATGTTATTAGTATGAATTCTTTGAACACCATTATTGCTAATGCTATGGAAAATTCTAAGCTTGGGGAAGCTAGTTTTGATGAATATGATATTTTTAGTCCCCCAAGTTTTCAGGAGGAAATTTTCTTTGATGATGCCTTGCCTCCAATATATGATGATTATAATGATTGTGGTATTCTAGTTCCACCTGTTTACAATGATGACTATGATATTTTTAGTCCACCTACTATTGAGGAAAAAATTAATTATGATTACAATATCCCTCCTATATTTAATGATTAGGGTGATGAGAATAATAATGATAGCTATTTTGTTGAATTTGCTCCCACTACTATTAATAAGAATGACTATGCTTATGTGGAGAGTATTAATTATTTTATGCATGTGGCTCATGATAAGAATGTTTTATGTGATAGTTATATTGTTAATTTTATTCACGATGTTACTCAAAGTTATTATGAGAGAGGGAAACATGGTTTTATGCATCTCAACAATATTAAGTTTCCCCTCTTTATTTTGAAATTTTTGAAGTTGCACTTATTTTGTTTTCCTATGCTAGCCACTTTGTGCTTTATTGAATTGTTCTTATACAAGATTCCTTTTCATAGGAAGTGGGTCAGACTTAAATTTATTTTACATTTTATTATTGGTGCTCCCTTTTGCTTCAATTCATATTTCTCATGTGAGCATGTTCTCAAATTATCATGCCTAGCTAAAAGGCTTCAAAGAAAAGCACTTCTTGAAAGATAACCCATGTTTTTATTTTTGCATTGTTTTTCTCTGTTTTCTTTGAGTCAAGGGTTGTATACTCCTGTAGCAACTACTTTGTATCTTTATTTTAATGTATTAGTTGAGCCAAGTAAAGCCTCTAGTGGAAAGTTGAGACTATATTTCGGATTTCTGCGCAGGAAATAGATTTCTGCAGTCCACTATTAAAATCGTATAAAATCACAGAAAATTGAAAATGACCTGAGTTTTTTTGTGCGTCATTCTAGGATATATACGCAACTTTTATTAGTTTACCACTTTTTGATTTGAGCAACAGAGGATTTTTGAAAAAAAATCATATTTACCTGTTGTTCTGTTTTGACAGATTTCTGCTAATAATTGCATTTGCCCCTTAATCTCTTTCTTTTGGTGTTATTTGGAGAAAAAGAGTTTTAAAAGAAGTTGTGACAGTATCTAATGTGTTTATGAGTGATAGGATTTTGATGAAACTGAACCATGTGAATTTATTATTTCGATTTGCACTAGCGTTGCTAATGAAGATTGTGAGAAGTTTGGTGTGAAGGAAGTTTTTAAGAGCCAAGAGAAGAGTATGATATGATGTGATCAAGAAGAGTGAAAACCTAAACTTGGGGATGCCCCGGTCTTGGGGATTCCCCGGAGGTACATCCCAGAAAATTCCAAGAAGATTCAAGCATCTAAGCTTGAGGATGCCCAAGGCATCCCCTTCTTCATCAACAATTTATCAGGTCACTTCTAGTGAAACTATATTTTTATTCAGTCACATCTTATGTGCTTTACTTGGAGCGTCTTTTATTTTTGTTTTCAGTTTGTTTGGTTTTCTTTTCTGTAATAAATAGTTGGATCCTATCATATTTGTTTGGGAGAGTGACACGCTCCGCTTTTTCGTTAGAATACTCTTGTGCTTCACTTATATTTGTTGAGTATTGATGCTTAGATATTTTAGTGCTTTCACCTCTTGTTTTGCATGCATCCTTTGTTCAGAGCTGTTAGCTTTTGTAGTTAGGTGGTTCTCATATGCGTGTTTGCTTGGAAATAGGAATGCTATTGTGATAGTTGGTATAGTGGAAAAGATTGCATGGTCTTGTAGATCACTAAACTGGTTCACTTGAATCACAGCTATTGTTTTGAGATATTAATTTGCTTAATGGATAAACGGGAAGGACAAGTAAGTAGAAACTTTTAATGGTTGGTCTAAGAAACTTGAAACTGTGTCACACTTAAATTACCAACTGATAGAAACAATGGTATATGATTGCTACGAGTGATACATTTCTGATCGACCTTTTGTTACGCGCTACGGTCGGGGTAGCTAACAGTGACTTGCCACTGCCACGGACCATCTTGGAGTGATTTGCATTATGCCTTGTAAGATGATTTACTTGTTGTAATATTTTAACTTGCGATTCTATGTTACGGTTCCTGGCACTTCCACCATTCATATTTGCTAGCATCTTCGGTACTGTGCATTGCCATTTCTCACATTGAGAGTTGGTGCAAACTTCGTCAGTGCATCCAAATCCCGTGGGAGGACTTTGTTCTCCTACACATAAGCTCATATATTCTTCCTCAAAACAGCCACCATACCTACCTATCATGGCATGTCGTGGTGTGCATAAGACAGATGCCATAGGATGGCTAAAGATTGGGGCCGATGGACGCTGTAGGTATCCGGGGAGGGATCGCACGCCAAACTGGCGCGCTCAGAACACTGCAAAAAAACACAATCTACCCAGGTTCGGGGCCCTCGTGTGGAGGTAACACCCCTACTCCTGCCTCTCTCTCTCTCTATTAGTATGTGTCGAGTACAAGGGTTCCTCAAGCTCGATGAGCTAGAGGAAGAAGAACCTCTCTCTTTCTCTCTCTGTTTCTTTCTCTCTCGTGACTAGTGATGCCTCTAGAATCAATCCACCAAGTGTGCGACTGAGAGACTGAACCACCCTCGCGCAGAAGGGGGGACGCCACCTTATATACTTGTGGCCACCCACTATTTTACAGATAAAAGTACTTACTAGGTGACTCCACACTGTGCAGAAGCGCACGCCTCCGTGTCTTCGCTGACAGAGTCGCCGAAAGTCTCCGCGGTTGGGCGCTGACATGTCCTGTCCCCCTTGTCAGAGACAAGACATGACATTGCCCATACCGCACTGTACCCACGTATGGATACACATTACCACGTACCTACTAAGTTGAACCGCACGCCTGTACGGCTCCTGGATACGCGAGATTCACCTCAACGGCTCCATTGACTTTGCATCCGAGTAGAACAGCTCCTTCTCTATCCGGATCACCCAAGTGCTACTCGGCTGACCCAGACACATACTTGAATCTTCCCTTGGTCTCTTGTTCTTCCTGCCGGATAGCCCCAACCGGGTACCATCCTATCCGGCACGTACCAACTCGGTACGGCCGAACTCGGTAAACAGTACCTTGAACTCCATTTCTCACATGTCTTACCCCTACTCCGGGGGTAGCCCCCCGACATTAGTCCCCGAAGCTGGTAGGGTTGGTGAATTCGAACGCTGGGCCCTGCCAGATTAAACCAGAAACTTCCTTGATACCCTCAGCCGAGTTACACTTCAACTCGGCTGACTTCAATCTGAACTCCGATCCACTCCATTTTTTCCTATGGAGTTTTCTCTTTGAACCGGATAGGCCAAGCTGCTTTGGATTTTGACGAGATCATGGCACTTAGCCAATTTTCCAAACCTTTGCCGCTCAAACCAGAGCATTTCGCTATCTTCTCATGTAAGGCTCAACACATGGTGTGAGCACATAGCCCACGTCGCCTCGGGTACGATGCGGTTGCACCGTATGCGCTCCACCTGCGCCTGCCACAGCGCATCGGGCCCTCGCGCCGTTGCATCTCTTCACACACGGCTCTTGAGTGCGCACGTCGCGAGACGTGGGATTGACTGCGCCCGTTACGCTCGAGTTAATCGCTTCGTGCGTTTCTAACGGGCGTAGTAACTCCCCACGTCGCACGATCTCCTTAACAGTTAATCCCGGGAACTAACTGCGCTTTGGGGGTATAAGTACCCCGCGCCGCCCGTTGCCTCGACTTCCTCGTCATTTGCTATGTTCCTTTCTCCTTCCTCTCGCTAAAACCACACAGAGCGCATCGCCCTGCAGCGAATCCACCGCACGCCTCCGTGCGCAAAGAGAAGACAGGTCCATCTCCGTGCACCACCGCTCACCGGAGTGCCCCCTAGCCTCAAGGTCCACACTGCAGCATGCGGCCATTCTCGATCTCGCGCCGCCGTCGCCGTACGACTACGCCGCTTCCTCTCCACCTCCTTCTTCAAGATCTTCCTCGCCGGAGACGCTCCAATGGCGCTCGAGCCCGTCGCGGATCTGAATCTGGAGGTCCCTGCTTCAACTCGTGCCAACTGGGAGGGGTCCGATGTCACCGCCAAGGACACCCAATGGCTCGTCAACACTCGCCGGGTACCGTCGGGTTTCATCTGCAGGGCACCCGGCAAGGAACTGGAACGGGAACCTCAGCCCGGTGAGTACGTCGTGTTCCTCAGCCACTTCAAGCGCGGCTTCGGCCTTCCAATCTCTAAATTCATGTAAGATTTTCTCCGCCACTTTGGCCTCCAACCGCACCACCTTACGGCTAACGCCATAGCCATGCTGTCCACTTTCGTCACTTGCTGCGAAGCTTATCTCGGTGTCTACCCCACGGTAGACATCTGGGCCAAGTATTTCTTTTTCGCCAGCAAGTTCTCCCCAATAAAACCAATCCGAATGCGCCCAAGGTGATGACTCAAACCGGGATGGCCATGATCGTCTGCAGGACTCCCTGCACCTACCCCCGTGTTCTAGGATTGGATACCTGCCGGAAATGGCAAAGGGGGTTTCTCTATGTGAGGAACCCCATTCCGAAGGCAGGCGAGCAGCCGGTCGATCTCATCAAGTTGCCTGCCTTCGAGAACGTTCCTCCCACCGCCATGAGGAACTGGGGGTACCACCCAAAGAAGACCGTGCCAGATGCGAACCATGCAAACGACAAACTGAAGCAATTGATCGAGCTGGGACTCCGACAGGATGATCTCATTGCTGCTTAGGTGCGCCGCCGGGTTCTCCCTCTCCAACTCCGAGCACACAAGATGTGCTTCATGGGTGGGCCCCGCGACTGCACCCGCACCACCACGTTCGAGCTCAGCAAGGAAGAAGTGGCTAGCTGGGCTCGCTCCGTCCTCAAAGCCACCCTCTCGGACACCTGGTATTATGGTTTCGCACCATACAACCGAGATACGCCGGCCCCCAAAGTAAGCTTCCTTCTATATGCACTTAGTTGATCTTGCTTCCTGTTTCTCATGCTTCACCGAGTAGAACTTATCTTGGTTTCTCTTGAGTAGACTTAGCCATTTATGCCTTGTGTTTGCACGCGGTACCGAATAGGGTCTCAACCCGGCTTCTCCTGATAGTACTTAGCTCTGTATGCTTTGTGTTTGCATGCTGGATCGAGTAGAGTCTCAACCTGGTTCCTCCTATAGGACTTAGCTTTTTTATGCTTTGTGTTTGCATGCTATACCGAGTAGAGTCTCGACCCGGTTCCTCCTATAGGACTTAGCTTTTTTATGCTTTGTGTTTGCATGCTACACCGAGTAGAGTTTCACTTCAGTTCTCCTGAGTATATTCTGTCCCTTATGCTTTGTGTTTGCATCCTTAGACTATCCCTCGCTAGAAGGTGGAAGAAAAGGAGATCTTCGAGCAAAACTGGCAGCCGGACAGAACTGAGGACGATGAAGAGCAGTATGATGTCCAGGACACACTCTGCGTTCCGCTTGTCCCTCCTCTAGGCCAAGACGGTAAGTCCCGAGTATCCACCTCAATCTGGGACGGGTCCGACGACGAAGAAGGTGATAGAGACCAACACTGCATGCCTTTAGATGATATCCGGCTTCTTCCCAGTCTCACGGTTGCATTTCTTTATCTTAGCTCCATAGGAAATGGACGAGGAACCGATTGATGCGGTGCCCGTGGCTGTCGCTGCCCCATCGGGACGAGGAAAAGATCCGGCAGTGGTGCCACCGAGCCCCCCGCTACCAAGAGGCGGAAGAAGGCGGTGAATCGCAACAAGCCCACCTCTACCCGCAACAAGAGGCCAGTGCGACCGACCGAGGACGCGTAAGCCTTTTCCGAGTTTCTCCATGTTCATGTTTCCTTGTCTTTTCTGCCCTTTTCATTTCGTTCCGGATACTTTGTGTTTGCACATTTCTTATTCCTCCACTTCTTCTTTTCTTTAGCGCCCCCCTCGACGCTGACGCCCCTGAGGCACCCCCAAGGCCGAATACCCCTCGTGAGATTGTGGACCTTGATCCCGATGAGGCAGAGGCCCAGCCTGAGGAGAGGACCAAGTTGCCTCCTCCAGACCGAGAAGACCAAGAACTCGGCGCTGACAACACTAGCGCTGAGGTGGAGACTGGCGGGGATTCGGAGTAGCCGGAGCCCACCCCAGAACAACAACCACCAGAACCCACCGCAGAACAGCAGCAACAACCCCCAACAGACCAACACCAACAGCAAGATGCTGCACAAGCCGGGCAGCAGCAGCAACCGAAGGAACAGCCCCAACAAAGCACCGGGGAGGCTGAGCAGCAGCAGCCCAAGCAACGGCCACCACCCGCGCAACAACAAGCTCCTCCAACAACAGTAGGAGGAGCCAAGCCACCAATTCCGCCGAAAGAGCGTAATCCCTTGGAGGTCGCGGCCACAGCCGATAAGACCCCCGCCAAGACCACCAAGACCAAGACAGACGCAAGCACAGTTCCCAGTGCCACGTACCGGATTCTAGCAGCAACAGCAGCAGCAGCAGCAACAAGTCCTCCACCATCGAGAAGCAACCTGGTGCCCGCAAATAGCGGCCCTGCCACACACAGCCGGTAGCCAAAGCAGCAATAGATCAATTTCGTCCCCTCGAAACTGGCTGCAGGGGCGGGTAGCAGCGGAACATATGGCTCCGTGAAGAATGTTGTGGCTCACTGGCGAGAGCTGCAGGAGGAGCACCAGATACGGCAGCAGCGGGAGAAGCAGCAACGGGCGCAGCAACAGCAACTACAGAAGAAGCAGAAGACCGGCGCAGCCGGCCCCAAGACCCAAGCCGGCACCCTGACCATTAAGCCGGACACGCAGCTGACCGAGCTTGCTCATGAGCTGTGTGAAGACATGGGCGCCACGCTGGACCGGATAGGTCACATTGGTGCGGAGTACACGCTGAACAACTACCGGGAAGCCTTGAACAATGCCGAGGTCGGCCACATCTCCATGGGTGTTGCTGCATCCAGCAGCACTCTGGCGCACAAGATGTACTGCCAGTGCGTCACCACAGAAGATGCCGAGGTCACCTCCCAAGTAAGTTTTGTTCTTTATCCGAAATTACACATCACCCAGTCCCCAAGATTTGGGCCGAGTAGGCAATACTCGACCGAGTTTAAGTCTACTCGGGTTGAATCTTCCAACTAATTTGTTTCTTTTCTCCCTTCAGACTTGCACTGAAACTCGCGCCAGGATCTTTCGCAAGATCCTCTGGTCCCACCGGAGCGTCAAGGAGCAGAACCGGAAGTTGCAGGAGGAGCGTGGCCAGAGAGGTAACTTTTATTCTTGCCGAGTTACTGTTTATGCTTTCTCGACATCAGTTTTCTAACCCGGTTTATGTTTCCCAATTCACAGCTATTTTGGCGAAGCAGCTCACGGACGCCATCACCAAGATCTCCTCCTTGGAGAGTAAGTGTAACATTTTCTGTTTGTGTTTTGTATGCACGCCAGTTTTTTCTATCTGGTTAGCTTTGCTTTTTCTGCATGTGAACACCAAGCCTTCGCCGAGAAGCACCAAGACTGCACCGTGCTGGCCAAGTCAGCTCAGAGCAAAATCTTGGCTCTAGAGAGTAAGTTGCTTTTCCTTTTCTTCTATCTAATTTCTGTACTTTCACTGTTTTGCTGACCGGATTGCCCCCTTCCCAGAGGAACGCAAGCTATTCCTTGACCAACATCAAGGATGTGTTACTCCAGCCGAGGTGCAGCAGCAGGTGCAGGCCAGCCAGAGCAAGTTGGAGGCATAGCTCACCGCCGAGAAGAAAGAGGTGTTCAAACTAAAGCACGAGCTGGCTGACGCAATCAAGTTGGCGCTGCAGGCCGGGACCGACAAGACCAAGGCGCTGAACCAGGCGGCTGTCGAGAAGCTTGAAGTGGGAAGGGATATTGAGTCCCTCAAGGCACGAAATGCCAACCTCGACAGTATGTTGGTCAACTCATGCGGTCTGCTGGACAAGCAGCACGGCCTTGCTGCTGGATGGACCAGCCCGCTTAAGGATCTTGTCCTGGAACTACGCTGTAAGTTACTTCCCTTCACTAAATTATTCCATCCAGTTTCTTCTACTCAGTTTCTCTTCTCCGATTTTTCTTATCTGGTTTCTTGACTCTACCCAGCATCGCCTCTCTCAGGGACCTTCCCAGATTTCAACGCGAGCGTTGATCAAACTATGGCAAAGGCCAGGGAGTTGCGGAAGGAGCTCGGCCACGATGTTACTGATTCGGTCATGATTGATGACCAGATTGAAAACATCAAAACCCGGGTTCACCTCCTCAAGGGCCTAGGCACCACCATTGTGTCCACTGGCATGCGCCTACACAAGGTCTTCTGGCCGCATGTCGAGCCCCCGACTACAATTAACAAGCTGGCCTCCAACTTGGATTATATCAAGGTTGAGCTGAAGAAGTGGCGCGTGTCAGCAGCCCGGGCTGGTGCCGATGAAGCCCTCCACTTCGTGCTATCCTGGTATGACAAACTCGACCTCAACAGGCTCAAAACGCTCTAGAATGACTCCAAGTGGACCAAACAGGAGGAATTTATCCAGCGCTGCTAGGAGACGGTATACCGGCTAGCCTCATATGCTGATACCAAGGAGTACATTGATGGTCCCACGGAGCCGGACACGGACATCGAGGATGGTGAAGATGATAATGAAGATGAAGATGGTGATGAGGGCGATGCCGACGATGAAGAGTCCGAGCAAGACGAGGCAGGCGACAAAGGAGCCGAGCAGAACGAGGCAGGCGATGAGGAGTCCGAGAAGGGCGATGACCAGGAGGCACCAGAGCCGAAAGATGGCTCCGAAGAGGTGGATAAGGAGATCCAAGCTGACTCGCAGCCCACTGCTTCTTCCGGAGTTGTCACCGCCAAAATGGTGATCTCCACGCCTGCTCGCGAGTTGAGCGCATCGGAGTCCACTGCTGAGAATGCCGCATCCGGGCCTCCTACCTCAACTGCCAGTTCTGCAACCCCTGCATCGACTGCCGCCTCCGAGCCCGTCACCGAGTCCTCCGACTCAGCAGGTGCTGAAGCTAAGATCACTCCCTCGACGGCGGCCTAAATTCCTGTTCTTATTCACCCTGAAACTTTTTATCAGATCCCCGGTATGCCGGGTGCAGATGTATCCAACAATTAATATTTCGTGCGTGCTACTCAGTTCTTAAGTTACTAGCAAGACTAGCTCAATGCCGGATTGCGCTAATTCCGAGTCCCCGAGTTGCTTTTCTTATCTGCCTGTCTCTTTTTGTCTTTTCTCTTACGTGCCACTTGTGGCTTGTTGGTAGTCGAGTCACAAGATTTCAAAAAAACGGGTTTCTAATACTTAACAACTTTGAGATTTGAAATTAGCACTCCCAATATTAGCCGAAAAAACAGAAGGAAACATCACCCTACTCGGTTGATACATTCTTTCTTTCCTTAGCAGTTTTTCGTGTGTTTATTGACCTTTGGCTTGTTATCTTGCTTGCCATGAAGCCGGGTTGCGGACAACAGCAAAGTCAAAGAGTTGGCCCTTAGGTTTGAACACAATTCTAAACATGCGCTTGAAATTCCGAGTAGACTAACCGAGTAGACAAAGTAAAGAAAGTAAATGACACAGAGCAGGTTTTCGCACAGGCAGTCCCCGAGTTCGAACTCGGAGTGCCGACTTGGAATTTAACTTGGTGAGGAGATACATACAATGATTTTTCAGGAATGAAAACAATGGAGTAGAGCTACATTCCAGGGACGCTTGGATTCCTCTCCGTATTTATCCGTCCTGCTCTTCTGTGGTGCCTGTGCATCAATGAGATAGTACACATCATTGTGAAGAGCCTTGCTCATAATGAAAGGCCCTTCCCACGGAGGGGAAAGTTTGTGCATCCCGGCTATGCGTTGCACAAGCCTAAGCACCATGTCTCCTTCTCGAAAAACCCTTGGGTTTACTTTCCGGCTATGATAGAGTCTCAGATTCTGTTGATATACAGCTGATCATGATAGAGTTAATTCTCTTGCTTCCTCGAGCAAATCAACATCATCTTCTCGGGCTTCTCTTTCCTCTGCCTCAGTATAGAGGGTCACTCTTGGTGAGTCATGCTCAAGGTTAGTGGGAAACAATGGCCTCTGTTCCATATACCAAGAAGAATGGTGTGTATCTGGTTGATCGGTTAGGGGTAGTCCTTAGACTCCACAACACCGCCGGCAACTCGTCTAGCCAACACCCAGGTGTTTTCAGCAATGGCTCAATCAGCCTTAGCTTTATTCTGGATAGGACCATGCCATTAGCTATTTCAACTTGTCCATTTGAAGTCGGATGGGCGACAAATGCAATGTCTAGCCGGACCCATTTCTCCTTACAGAATCGAGCAAAAGCTCCTTCAGCAAAGTTTGTCCCATTATCCGAGATGATCCCATGCCGGTAGCCATATCTCAGGATAATATCCTTCGAGAAGCTTACAGCAGTGTTTCCATCACATTTCTTGATTGGCTTCACTTCAATCCACTTGGTCAATTTGTCCACCATGACCAGGATATAAGTCATGTTGCCCCGAGCTGGCTTCAAAGGGCCCACCATATCCAAGCACCAAACAGCAAATGGCCAGGTGATGGGGATTGTCTTCAACTCGGAAGCTGGCATGTGTATCTTGCTTGCGTACCTCTGGCACCCACTGCACTTCCTCACTATATCTTCTGCTTGTTGCAAGGCAGTGAGCCAATAGAAACAATGTCGGAAATCCTTCTTGACTAAGGCCCGGGATGAGGCATGATGCCCACATTCCCCTTGGTGTATTTCTCTGAGGATTTCTTCTCCCTCTTCTGGCTCAACACAGCGTTGGAGCACGCCAGTGGCACTTCTCTTGTATAACTCTTTGTTGATGATGGTGTATCCCTTGGATCTCCTCTGTATCTGCCTGGCTGTGACCTCGTCACTCGGAAAAGTACCATCCATCAGAAAGGATAATATGGGCAGAGCCCAACTCGGTGTCTCCCGAGTAGAAAACACTGGTTCATCCACCTCCATTGGATCAGCTGACATGACTTGCTCTGAGTTGGAGACGAGTCCCCGAGTACTGAGAAATGATCCCCTCGATGAATCCGACAGTCCCCGAGTTTACTAAGGCAGTCCCCGGGTTGGATGGAGCAGTCCCCGGGTTTTCCTTTGAGCTCTCCCAATCAATTTCCATAGGAACAGCTTCCGAATCCGGCAGAGCCGGGATGAATATGGACTCCGATTTAGGTGATGGTTTAATAGAGGGCTTCCTCAAATGCTCCAGAGCAATCCTAGGCGGGATGAACTGCCGAGAAGAACCCAACTTGGATAAAGCATCTGCTGCCTCATTTTCAGCTTGGTGGATGTGATGGAACTCACACCCATCGAAGAATCCGGACATATTCTGGACGAGGAACCGATAAGATGCCATATTAGAATCCAACGCATCCCAAGTCCCTGAAACATGTTGAACCACCAGATCCGAGTCGCCATAGCACACAATCCACCAGATTCCGATCTCCTTGGATACTTTCAAGCCATGGACCAGGGCTTCATACTCGGCAACATTATTGGATGCCAGAAAATGAATTTGAAGCAATTATTTGAGTTGGTCCCGCTTGGGTGAGGTGAGTACAACACCGGTACCGAGTCCCTCTTTTACCTTGGAACCATCGAAATGCATCCTCTAGAATTTTTTTCCGACAAGGGAGGCTCATACTGCATTTCGGCCTAGTCAACAAAGAAATCTGCCAGGGCCGGCCTGGGACTTGATAGCTTCTCTTCTCGCATACAATAGGGTGTAAGCAGCCAACTCAATTGCCCACTTGGTTACCCGGCCACCTGCATCCGTGTTACCCATAATCTCCGAGATGGGAGCAGTGCTCACCATTGTAATTGGATGCTCCTGGAAATAGTGCTTGAGCTTCTTGGGACCCAGGTAGACCCCATAAGTCATCTTCTGATAGTGAGGGTAGTTTTGCTTGGAGCTGGATAGCACTTCACTCAGATAATACACCGGCCTCTGCACCGATTTACCTTCTTCTTCTCGCTCCACCACTACCACCACACTCACAACCCGGTTGGTAGCTGCAATATAGAGCAACATTGGCTCCTTAGACAGGGGAGACGCCAGAATTGGAGCGGTACCCAGCATGGTCTTGAGTTCCTTGAACGCCACATCGGCTTGACGGGTCCAGACGAATTTGTCACTCTTCTTCATGAGCTGGTACAGAGGTAAAACCTTCTCACCCATTCTTCCCAGGAACCGGCTAAGGGAAGCCAGGCACCCGGTAAAATTTTGCACATCCTTCAGTGATCTCGGCAAAGACATGCTCTCTATAGCTTTTATGTTTGAAGGATTAGCCTCAATGCCCCGACTAGACACCAAGAAGCCGAGTAGCTTTCCAGCCGGTACGCCAAATGTGCACTTGGTCGGATTTAATTTCATCCGGTACTTGCGCAAGCTTGCGAATATTTCTTCAATATCGCTCAGTTGTGTGTGTTTTTCTTTGGTTTTGATGACTATGTCATCCACATAAACCTGCACATTTTTGCCGATCTGCTCATCCAGGCACTTCTGCATGCACCTATGGTACGTGGCCCCAGCATTCCTCAGCCCAAAGCACATGACACGATAGCAATAAGCCCCATACGGGGTGATAAAAGCAGTCTTTATTTGGCCAGCCGGATTCAGTGGAATTTGGTGAAAACCAGAGTAGGCATCAATAAAAGACAAGAGTTCACACCCGGCAGTGGAATCGATCACCTGATCTATCTAGGGTAGAGGGAATGGGTCCTTGGGGGCAGGCCTTGTTCAAGTCGGTGTTGTCCACGCACATGCGCCACACCACAGCGACCATGAGGTCATCCTTCTTCTTCTCCACCATGACCGGATTGGCCAGCCAATCCGGATGTAGCACCTCCATGATAAAATCCACTTGCTAACAGCCTTGTGATCTCGTCACCAATGGCTTTCCTCCTTTCATCCGCAAAGCGGCATATAGCTTGCTTCACCGGCTTGGCATCCGGCCGCACATGTAAGGAGTGCTCAACCAACTCCCTTGGGACAACAGACAGATCCTGATTGGACCATGCAAAGACATCCCGATTCTCACGGAGGAAGTGAATGAGCGCGCTTTCCTATTTCTCCTCCAATCTGGCGCCAATGATGGCAACACGCTCCGGGAACTCCGGGTCAATCTGCATCTTCTTTGTCTCTTGAAGGCCTGGAATGTGGCTCCATGCTGAGAGCTCGGCATGCCTGGCATACCGAGTTGAGATGCCTGTGTCAGGGCCACCACCTCATGTATCTTCTTCTTCTCGGCCGCAATGACCATGGACTCGGCAAGCCGAGATCCAGCAGATGAGCATGGTATGGGCTCTGGAGATCAACCACCTCAAACTATAGGTACTCGGTTCGGCAGTTCTCCCTAGTGCAGAAAAGCACATCAATCCAGATACGACCAATGGGAGCACAAGATACTCCTAGCACAATGCCGTGGAACGTGGTCCGGCTGGGTAGCAGCATGTTCTCGGCAACACCGAGCTTCTCCATGGTATCTCAGTACATAATGTTGATGTTGCTTCCATTGTTAATCAACACCTTGTTGAACTTCACATTCGTCTTGGACCCCAGGAAAGTAGGGTCCACCACCAGAGCATAGGTATCTGGATTTGGCATGATCTTGGGATGATCAGCTCTGGAAAAGACAGTGTGCTGGTCACACCAATGCATATAATCCGGCAACGCCGGCATTCCAGCGTTCACCTCCATTGCTTGCCTATGCCGGCTCTGCTTGTCATCCGGCTCAGTGGTAAATACCATAGAGCTCTCATGATGCTCCTGATACTGATTCCGGTCTCCACCGCCACCATTGTTAATATTGTTGTTGTTCCGGTCGACGTTGTTGTTGCGGTTGTAGTTGTTGTTGCGGTTGTAGTTGCGATTTTTATAGTTGCGGTTGGCTCCCTGTGCCACCTGGTTCACATTCTCCCTTCGCTGGTTCTCGGCCGGCCTTGGAGCAGCTGCCCGGATAGGCTGAACATTGGAACCTGGAGCCGACAGGGGAGGAGGGGGAGGCAACTCGCCAAGCCCTCATTCTTGATCCGGTCCCACCAGCTGCACTGCCGAGTAGTGTGGTTAGCTGGCCTGCTCGGATGCCGAGTATGGAAACTGCATGGCCCCTCCTTCATGGTCTCAAAGATAAACCTCGGAGGGTCTTCGGATTCCTGGGGAGCATTGTACTGCTTCTTGAAGTTCTGGCCCTGATTCTGGTTTGGCCCATACTGGGCTCCAGCAGTTTTTTGCCTCTGACAGCTCCCAGTAGCGGGTTGATCCTGGTTAACTGCTGCCACATGGTCCGATCCATAGCAGATATCAGGACGGTCATCTCTTCTCTTGTTACAGAAATCTTGGAGGTCATTGCGCCGGCCTCCATCATTGTTTCTTCTTCTCGGCTCGAAAGAATCGAGCAGAGGCTGAGTAGGGTCACCGAGAGCATACATATCTGCAATCTTGATTGTCTCGGCGAGTGTACTCGGCATTTCCCTTTGCAATTTCTGCCACAACATGCTGCCATGCCGGCAGCCTTGAGCAAACCAGGCAATTGCCTGTGACTCATTCACACCCTCACAGGGGTTCCTCAGGGTACTCCACCGAGTGAGATACTCTCTGTCAGTTTCTTCTTCCCTCTGCTTGCACGCAGAGAGCTGTTGTGGCCTATTCGGCCTCTTGTAGGTGCTGGTGAAGTTGCTGATGAAGGCCTCCGAGAAATCAAGCCAGCAATTGATGCTGTCTCTCGGCAGGTTGTTGAGCCAGATCCAGGCTGGTCCCTCCAACATCTGAGGCACATACCTCACCACCCACCTGCGGTTACCACCGACAATGTGCACGGTAGTGACATAGTCATTCAACCAGTCCTCTGGCTTCGGGCTCCCGTCATAGGTCTTGCTCCCTCTAGCCAGCTGGAACTTCTGCACAGTAGGCTCATTCATTATCCTGGGACCAAAATAGAGTGGTCCCGGTGGGCCTGCCCGCTCCATCTCCTCGGACTGATAGATCTTGTCCAACTTGTATCTTGCATCACTCGGCTGCGGCACACGTGCCCCCAACCGAGATCCAATGCCTCCATCATCATATCTCTCATTTCTCTAGTATCCGTCCTGCTCCATCACCGAATACCCATCATTGTAGTCGTCCTGGTGTACTGCACCGGATTGAAGAGCCGGGTTGACCACTGCAACAACTACTTGTGGCTGAACAACATGACCAGTACCAGGCTGGGGCTGAACCGGATTGGCAGCCGGACGCCGAGATGGACCATCTCGGTTGCCTCCTTGCCCCTCTTGGCGAACTCGGGCGGCATTATGGCCACCACCTGCAGCAATGTGTTCTTGACCGGGCTGCCGCTCTACAGCATGCTGTTTTCCAGCGACAGCCGGATCGTACAACTGCATCTGCTTATTGTTCCCGGAGTTCACACTCGGAGATCTCCTACCACTGGGAACAGGTGAGGAGGCCTGGCCTCCTGATTTCATCCCATGCGACTGAACAACATGAGAGGCACCAGCCCCCGGATTTGCCTTCCAGAATGCCTCATTCTGCCTACCAGCTTCCAGAACAAGCTCATTGAGCCGGTCCTCCTGCCTAAGGTGAGCCTCACCAGTCAGGTGCGGCAACTCGGCAGCAACCGCTTGTAAGGACCCCAGACCGGCAGTCTGAAACCCTACGTATGCATACATTCACGATCCCAGAAAGACCAGTCGTGAACAACATACACAGTTGGCATACAGAAATACATCATCCATTACACGAATACATAAAGTTATTACATAAAAGATCACATGGTCAAGTTGAACACAACTGCCACATAGGGCAGGCAACTTATCAAACACAGCGGAAGACAATTAAAACACAACGTAGATGAGCCCAAGTCACGCCTTAACCTACAGGCTGCTGACCCGGAGACGATCCTAGTTCGCAAAGCCGTCAACTATTTACTTTAGAAAATATTGTCAAGGTCATTGGAAACAATATGTTGAATATTTTGTTTTCAATTTCTTAGCCATGTAAGTTTATATAATTTGTTTGTTTAGTTGCACTCAAACAAATACAATCAAAGTTTAATTGTCAAGAAATTAGCAAAACAACAGTGTTATCAGGTATTCCAAAATTGGGATGTGACAGGTCTTCCCCCCTTAAAAAGAATCTCGTCCCCGAGATTCGCAAGCGAGGACTAAGGGAGGGCCAACAAACACAATGTTAGTGTTGGAGTGCAGGTGCTTCCCCCCTTTGACTTTTCTTGGGAGGTGGGGTACTCCCCTAAATTAGCAAATTTACTTTAAAAAGGTACACCAGTAGTGTTTTAGGTCCAAAACTTTTGTTTCCTAGTTTGACCTTGGGTCTTGGACGATTTAGAAACCAACAAAATTAAGGTTAGTGCAGAACTACCTGGAAATGTACCGTCAACTATTACATGAGTTCCTAGCTATATCCCACACATTACCTACCACATATGGAGTGGTGTACCACTCTCATAACAAGGTATATAAAAAGCTAAAAATATAGCTTGTGGGTGCAAAGGTTAGGTTGCTAAGGTAACACAAACAGACAGAACAAATAGCCACGGCAGTGGGTGTTATTCCCCACAAGCAACTATCACTTAATACGTTCATGATTTTAGTTGGATGTTTTAGTTTGATAAGATACTCTTAAGCACAATCATAACACAAGTATAAACTCATGCTAAGGTAAAACATTTAAAAAAAATCCAATAAGCAAGCAAACAACACCACAGATGAATAGACTATTTATCCACTAGGCTATTGTTTATTAGAGGTTTTGAAATCCATCAATCATGAACCATTAGCAAACAACCAGTAGCTAAAACCCATGAATCCAATCATAAAGATGCTCTAAAACATCATCTTCACACAAGATAATACTCCTATTTCACAGGCATAAAAAAAAATAGGACTGCACAAATAACACACTAGTATGAAAAATCTACACCAGCATGCTATAAGAGATAATCATATCCTATAACCATAGAACATGCAACTAAATAATTCATGGCATGATAACATAAGTAATAACCTCCTAAACATGCTATATCAACACATACACTCATAAAATAAAATAAAAGAGGGTAATACTAGAGCAAAAATCACCATTTTCTAGTGGTGAAACTAGTTTCACTCTAGAGAAGCAAACAATGCTATCATGATGTTTAAACTTAAACAAGCAAGTCATGAATATAAGTGTACCTAATAACAGTACACAAAACTTACTCATGTTAGTAAGCACAAACACCAAAGTAATTCTATGAATCAACCATTAAGCATGCAGAAATTTCTTCTAGCAATTTCTGTTTTTCTTTAACAATTACTAGCAAACAATCAAGGTATGACTCACACAACCAGTGGCTATGCAATTAATGAAAAGTTATCTAAACCTTTTCAAAAATACATACACTCAATTTAAAATTATTCACAAACAATCTAACAATCAAGAGGAATTTATTTTATTTGCGAACAATTTAATTTTAGCACACGATAGTGAAACATTTCTTAACAGGATACCCCTAAGGAATATTATGCTAATAAAAGGATCACACCTAAACATATTAGTATTTACTAATAATAAATAAACTTCTCACTTGCATAAGTGAAAAGAAAACAATTATATTTTCCATGGTGGAAAATAGAAATCAATCACATAGTGAAACATGCTATTTCCACACCTGTGTATGGTTGGGGATTTTCATCCTCAAGACAAAATACAATGGGACCAGTGGGCTATGGCCTACTAATACCAAGGCAAAAATAGGTAGTAAGCCTCTGGTTACTCATGAAAAACTTTGCATACCAGATAAAAATATAAGGCTATTTAATCTAGTGAAGCATACTAGTGCATATTGATAGTAATGCTTACACATGCTTTATTATTAAGAGACATGCAAGCTAATAGAGGTACAAGCATCAAAATAACAGTACCTAAATGGTACTGGACTCAAAGAAAACATAGCACAAAATCTACTAAGAAAGTATACACAGATCTAGCTCTCACAATACTTCCAGATAATAAACTAGAAGGTAACAAATGCTATTTCATTTTTATTCGAGTTTCCAATCATGCACACACTTTCTAGGGTAGATTTATTGTAAGAAAACAACATAATAACAAGTCCTAACAACTCCATATAAGTTAGGAAGCAATATTGAATAAAACACAAATTCATTTCAATCAAGAGCACACAAAGAAACAAAAATAGGAAAACTGATGTTTTCCAGTTCTATCATAACCATTCCATCGTTCACTTAATTTCTAAACCCCGAATTTCATAGTACCTACCAAGTCTACTAAGATTTGGTTTCCAAAATAGATACACCCGATATCCTATTGACTAGTAAACGAATAGGTCATCATCTTATTATCTCGTGACTTCTTCTTTTTACCAACTAGATTAAAAAGTGTCGTAAGTCACTTAATTTCTTGGTTTAGAAAGAGTTGTCAGTAGTTCGCATGCTTTGGTTAGGTGTCAACCTAAGATCGGGCAAAACATGTTAGTCTTGTTAGTTTCCTATTTAATTATGTTTGTCCGACAAGATACGACTAGCGTCATCGTACGTCGAACATTGAATAGTGCTCTTTTGATTGGCTTTTGAGGGGGTTGCGCATCATGGCATGTGAAGACTTATTTTGCACCTTTCTCCAGAGGAGGGAGGTATATAACTTTTTTTAAAAAGGGGATTTCTCTTGTTTGGTCTTTTAAAAGGGAACATAAAAAAAAGTGCAACGTTTAGCTAACAGGGTAAGTAGAGTCTTTTGCAAACAGACAAAACACAGAGGTTTTGGCCAGTAGTGGTTGGTGCATTCACGCCTTTTCTTCTTTGAGGGTTGTCGTTGTTGGAGATTTATCTGTTGGAGTACATCACTGGTAGCAATGCTATCAGCTCATGTGGCTTGATGGTCCTTTATTTAGGCCCAACGGTGCTTTCATTAATTGTGGGGGAGATGGTGGTGGTTCACGACGGGTCGCATTATGAAGCGAAAACAAGTATAAGTCTAAGCAACAAATTCTTGTTTTTGAATGCTATACAAACATTTTTGCTTGCAAAAATTTAACAGGAGGCGATTCAAAAATAAGAGCGGGGCAAGCACAAATCTGCAAATTTTGAGCACCCCACAAACATATAGAAGCCTAGATGAACCAAAATTCTACACCACTCAATAGCACAAAGTCCTACGGACACACATAAGCAAGCCATAACACACAAGCAAGGCTCCATTGGAGCTACGTCAGGGGACACGACTCATGGAGTTATCGCTAAATTACTCCAAACTAGACTGATCCAAAATCCTAGAAGTGGCTGAAGAACTATATCTACTTCTGACCATCATCACTGTAGAGCTAGGCAATTATTTTGGTCTTCTCGGGACATCGGCAAGTATAAAAGTTATTTGGATGAAAACAAGATAATAGAAGTAAAGTTTTGATAAAACCTTTAACTGAGAGAGGTAAAAATATGCAACAATCTGTTTTTGAAACCCCAACTATTTTCTGGACAGAAAACTTAAAAAACGAGAGATGTTTCAAAAACAGAGCAGAGCAGTTGCAAACAAGTAAGAAATAAACTCGTAACCGAGAGAGATACCAACTCTATAAGGCCCGCCCTTCGAACCACTGTTCAAGGACGCCCTTGATATGCATTTAGAATCTTTTGAAAAGATAATAAGGAGGGAATATATACTAAAATTCCCTTAGATAAAAAAAATAATGTAGATAGTAAATAGGTTTTTACTCAAAAATACTTTTCTTTCCTATCTGACGTCCATGCTAACTAAGGTCTCCTAAGGTCAGGATGGCTCTGATACCAACTCTGTAAGGACCCCAGACCGGCAGTCTGAAACCCTACGTATGCATACATTCACGATCCCAGAAAGATCAGTCGTGAACAACATACACAGTTGGCATACAGAAATACATCATCCATTACACGAATACATAAAGGTATTACATAAAAGATCACATGGTCAAGTTGAACACAACTGCCACATAGGGCAGGCAACTTATCAAACACAGCGGAAGACAATTAAAACACAACGTAGATGAGCCCAAGTCACGCCTTAACCTACAGGCTGCTGACCCGGAGACGATCCTAGTTCGCAAAGCCGTCAACTCCGTACTTCTCTTCATAGATCTCCTTCGGAGGCTCCTTGTCAAAGTCTGGCAAGTAGATACCAGGGGCGAAACCATAATGAGTACATTTGAATGTACTCAGCAAGACATCCATCATATCACTTACCAACATGCAAGTATGCTTATATGGTGGAATAGGTAGGCTATAAATAGGGTTCACTACCAATGGTGTTCATATATGATGACACCACAGTTGCAGTAAAGTTTATCTGTATCTTCGTTGAAGAAGATACTTCAGAAGAAAATAAGATAATATAGTTTTACTTCTCTTGTAGATATCACATGTACAAGGGGTTTTGTAAAACTTTGTTAAAGAATATTTTCTCTTTGCAAAACTTCTTGGAATCAGTTTCCAGAATTCTTGCTTAGAGTAGAAAAGGTTCTCTTTGCAAAACATTTTGTTTTGTATAAAGACATCTGGCTTTTCATCATCGACGATACCTCCACGGTATAAGTTTCCATTCCTTTCCGAACTTCACAAGTTCAACACTTCCTTTCCAAAATTCCTTTTCAAAAACTTCCTTTTTGAAAACATTGACACAATGCTAGCTACATGGCCATTCAACTGTCCATATCCGAGGACGCGGCTTCTTCGAAAAAGTTATACTCTGCAGAGGTGTACACATCCACCAGATCCACTACACCTCCCGTGAACAATCACGGACTGTAACAACAGTATGTAAACATCAGGTATCTGATCATAACCATCCACTATGTTCAAGCTAGAATGTGTCTATCTCTCAGTTGAGTTTTACCGGTCACCCCCGGCACCGAGCTAATCCCTGCCAGCCAGGATGCCTCAACTGATGCGACCGGAGGGAAAATCAATCCCACACTTTTTATGTCTCAACTCTTGACAACAATTCGGTTCAAGGGATTCCGTCCCTTATAGCGTTTGAGATAGAACACACACTAACAAGGACAAACTTCCAGTTAAGCCCCGTGCCCATGTTGGGGTAGGGTGGCAGTACGGTAAAGGTTGTCCGGCGAAGACTAGGTTATCTGTCATTTTTGAAAACACCACTTTCTCAAAAATGACCACTTCCACATTCCTCCGGAGAACAAGGATCCGCCTTTTCTCCGGGTTTTTCCGTAAAGCCTTTGTTTTGTAGAATCACAATTTTAGGGTGTCCACTTAGGGACTAGTATATTTGATGGTAATAAATACCATATGGTGGCTTATGGGCTTGGTATTACCAAGTTTAACTACTGGCATGATAGTAACCTATATACTAGTATAGTAGTAATAGCCACCTCAAAAATAGTTTTGATAATCAAGTTTTTGTAAAACTTCAGAGGTAAAACATGCATGATAGATAATGATAAGTATTGTATCAGCAAGCATCAGGATGGCTTGCCTGGTATCTCCTTGTGTCCCTGGGTTTGGAGTGACTGGAACTTGAAACAGAGGTTCCCGACACTTCCTTCCTCTTCGTTTTCTAACGTCGTAAAAAGAATAAAGGACACACATTCAGAACCAATCAAGGCAAGCAACCATACATGAACATACATACAGCAAGGAAATCTAATAATAACCTATCACACAATTATTAATTGAGACAAACAATCAAACAAACACACTTGGCAGAAATGCCATTTAATAAGACAGCTTAAGGTTGGAGGAACATATCTCACAACCTTAATATCATGGATTCAGTGGGTGTGCCACTCTCATACCAAGATATTAATAAGCCCAAAATAAACTTAGTTTCACAAGGGTGAGACTATTAAAAGTATATAAAACATGCACAATAATAATCATGGCAATGGGTCTATCAACCACACCACAAAAAGAACAAGGTGGCTAATCTACTAAGCCTAAATTCACACCAAGAATAAATAAGACACATGATTTGCAAAAGTTAATTTTACAAATCAGTGAGCCTACCCAAGTGTAACAAGGTAATAGACTCATCACAAAACACACAATTTCTCATAGTGAGAACAATAGAAACAATGACTAAAAAGGAGGAATCCTATAGACATGCTTCTACTAAGGGTTTGCTATGCAAGCATGCATAACAAGTAAAGTAATAAAATGAAAACAAGGAACCATGTTATCATAATGGTAAATGAGAACATGTCCTCATGCTAGGATACACAAATATCTACCAAACACAAGTTGGCAGGAAAAATAATTTAACACAACAACTGCTAAGGAAACTAGTACTACTTAAACATGAAGAATCAATGGATGCATTTCAATCAAGTAGTTGAAATACAACCAGAGGGTCCATGTCATAAAAACAGTAGTGAAAAACATCTATACTTTCTATAACAAAAATACCCCATTTAATAAAACAAGGCATCAATTTGCAGGGCAACTCCTACATACTAGTGGTAATAAAAAGGGCATTATTAGAGGAATCAATCAACACTTCAAGAATGTATTTTTCCTAGCAAGCCACACATGATTATAACCACTTACAAACAGAAGCATACACATTTCCATTTAGCACAAAAATTCCCAAAGCAAAAATACTAGGCACTCATTAGTTATAGAACTATATAACAGAAATACATCTAGTGTGGGGGAAATAATGTTTCCACCAAAAATGCAATGACCCCAGTAGGTGTTCCACTATCATATCAAATCATTAAGAGGTCACAATGCCTCTGGTCATACTTGACAAAAATTAACAAAAGACTAAACTAGCATCTAGTGCATTAACCATACTAGCAGAAAATAACAGGGTGCTAACATAAGTAAGGTAAATGCTACTCATGCTATTGTTTTCACACAAGTGAAAACTTTAGGGATCAAGTACTCATAAGAATATAACCAAAATGCTACTGGTCCTATGAATACAACACAAAAATATGTGGCTACACAACCACAAATGCTTATGTCAAAAATTCCACACATGAGGGAATTTTTCCATAACATTTTCATAGTCATGACAAAGCTACTCATGCTTTTCTACCAATTCAAATGCAAGCTAGCAGAGGTGATAACAACACAATATAAGTACCAACATGGTACTGGATCCAATCAAAAATCCAAGTGCTTGCACATAAAATTTAACACTAAAAAATGCTATGTAAGTATTACTAGAGAATAATCATATGTTATTAACAAAAATCCTATTTCTTCTCAACTCAAGTACACACAATATAACATGCTAAAATAGCTAAGTAAACCTTAGAAAACAAGTTCACACAACTTATACATGCTAGAAAACAATATTGCAGCACAAAATAACTCACACAAATTAATTCCCTAAAAATGCCAAAATGGCAGAAACATGCAAATTAAAGATTTGTCCACCAAATTTTATATGAGGCTCTAAAAATTAAACCCAGCTAGGCTTGGATATCCCTAAACATATACAAGACCATCCAATTGAGTTTGCATCAAAAATCATTTTTAATAATTTTATAAAAATCACCAAAGTGCTCTCTGGTGTTTTACCAAATGGCATGCCATTTCTAAAATACATTGAATTTGGAAGCAAGGTTAATTGCTACTGTTAGGAAATTTCAAGGGATTTCCAATGAAATTGGCCTCACTTCATTATGAGTTGTGAAATTAAAATGGTGCTCATTTTGGTGTTTCTGGTACCTGTTACCAAAACATTTTTCATTTCAAAACTATTCATCCAAATGTAGATCTACAAGTTGGAGGTGGTTTAGATTTTGTTGTTTCACATCTGTGAATTTTAGTTTGCTCAAATTCATTTTTTTGGTTGCCTTTTAAGTCCAAAAGTAACCATGGATGTTTCTGTTAAAAATTAAATGAAAAAAAGAACACAGCTGGGCCAGATCCAAACTGGGCCGGCCAGATCCAACGTTACCGCGGCCAGATCTAGCCCGAGAGGCTGACTCGCGGGCCAGGACGCCACGGGGGCTGCCATGCAGCAGATCGCGGACCCACTGGCAGGTTTGGCTCCCTAGCGCGCGGGGTCAAGGGCGTTGCGTCAGCGTGACGCCGTGGTGACCTCACTCGCCGGCGGGGCGTCTCCGGCGAGCCAAATACGGGCGGTACAGAGCCTTGTTTCGCGAATCAAATGCACCTACTCGTTGCTCTAGACGCGGGCTACCAAAAGCGCATGGTCTCGTTTCCGGGGCGCAACCAGAGAGTGGCCGGCGACGAACGACGCACGGCGGCCGGACGGTGAGCGCGGAACGGCAAGAAATAAGGGGAGAGGGAGAGGGGAAAAGGGCGGCGGGTGTTCGCCTGCTCACCGTGGATGCGATGGTCCACTCGGAGAGGACGGACGAGGGTCGTGGCGGCGGGAATAGCTCGCCGGAGCTCGCCGGCCCCGAAGACGAAATTGGACGGCGCGGGCTCCTGGCGCCATCCCGCCTCGATTCCTCTCGCACACGGGGTAAACACGACGAGGCGGATACGATGATGGTAACGGCTACCTGCGGCGTGCTCTCTACCGGCTGGAACGACGGCGAGGTGTAGGGCTAGGGTTTCGGTTTTGAGCTTTTTTGAAGAGAGAGAGAGGGAGCTCGAGGGGGGGAGATAGAGGGGGCAATGAGCAGACAAGGCACATGGGGGGCCTCTTTATCCACCTCGAGTTGCTTCCAATCGAAGGCATGGCCTAGGGCTTCTGTATCTACAGAGAGGCTAGAGGTAGAAGATGACTCGGATAACATCTAGGTCCCTGGAAATTTACAAATGGGTCCCTGTCCTCTCTGAAAATTGATGTTTTCCCTAAGAAAACAAAGTCATAATTTGAAATCCTTTTGCCCAAAATTCTAATTAGTTGAGATGTACAACATATGTGAAAATTGGCTCAATTGGAGAAACTTTATAATTCAAAGTTGTTCAAATTTGAATTCTTACATAAATGGACATTGAATTTATTAACTACTTAGGAGCTTCCAAAAATGATAATTTTTGGCACACATTCCTTATTTGATGTGTTACGTATGTGGTATAAAATTCATGTCATTTAGAGTTACTTCATAGAACAAACTTGTTCAAATTTCTAAAAGGTGCTGTCAAGAAAACAGGAGTTTTTGGCAACTTAAATTATTCAAAAACTTGTGCCCTTTTGGTTTTCATCTTTATTTATGTTATAGAGCATGTGGTATTTATTTCATGGCATTTCGAAAAAGTTTGTAGAACAAACTTGTTCAAAATCCCAATGTTGCTGCGGAGAAAATTCATGTTTTCAGGACTTTAATGGATTCAATTTTTGGTCTCCTCTTGTGTGTGTTCCTTATTTGATATAGGAAGCAATGTTATTAATTTCAGATCATTTGAAGAAAGTTTCCAATAGTAACTTGTTTTAGTTTTCTGTTTCTAGAAACATTGGAAATTCTAATTAATAAAGCACTTGGCTTTTCTTTACCAATGCTTTGCCAAAATATTTATGTGACTAGAGATAGCAAGTCAATGCTCTCTAATACCTTTGTTTTTAAGCTTGCAAGGTTGGAAAAACATTTGATAAGATTTTGGTGAAGCCTTTAAGAATGCCTCTTTTTCTGATAATCTTTTAGGGAAATTTATTTAGGTGTTTCCTCTTTCTTAATTTAGGCCTTGGAATAATATTCAACAAGTATGAGATTCATAAGATAGTTTTGGAAAAACTCTTTGATCAATATTTACTTTAGAAAATATTGTCAAGGTCATTGGAAACAATATGTTGAATATTTTGTTTTCAATTTCTTAGCCATGTAAGTTTATATAATTTGTTTGTTTAGTTGCACTCAAACAAATACAATCAAAGTTTAATTGTCAAGCAATTAGCAAAACAACAGTGTTATCAGGTATTCCAAAATTGGGATGTGACACCGCTTCTGCCGCCCTAAGCGTCTTTGCAGGAGTACTATACTTAGGCCTACCGCTGAGGTCATACTATCAGACTTGCTAGCAGTTATACCATTTCTAGCCAATTCGGCGCATAGGTTGCAACGAATGATCCCTATCTTGATAGGGTTTCTAGTAACAGGACTAAAACCATGGGATCTATTGTACTCATTCTGGTCAAGGTTGAGTTCCAGCCTAACCTTATCCAATTCTTCGGCCTCCGGGAGCATGGCCTGGCGCTGCTGCTCGAGCTGTGCCCTTAATACCATCGGATCCGTATCCGGGGCAAGAGGCATGCCTAGATGCTCGATGACACCGGCGAGAGGTGCCGGTATCGTTGTTGACGTAGAAGGAGCCTTGTGGCCCGGTTGATTCTGGGGCTTGTCGTAGGGCTTGTGACTCGGACGAGCAGCCGGCTCGTCGACAACTTCAGGCGCAGAGAGCGCGCCTTTCCCGGTAGCAGGGACCGGGCCAGTCATCATAACCTCCACGCTGCCTGCAGAGCGGCCGGTTGGCTACGCGCGGACGGCGAGAACGGCAGGAGGGTCCGCAGCAACGAGCACCACCTCGGGGTACTCGCGGATGACGGTGGTGGCGACGTACACCAGATGCGCGCCGAAACTGACGACGAAGCCGCCTGCAGGCATGGGCCTGCCGCCAACGTCGCCCGCGTTGTCGGAGATGAAGTCGAGGGAGCCGAATCTGTGGACAAGGCCACAAACGACGCGCTCCCCCGAACGAGAAACGGGTCCCGTCCGGATAGAAACCCCAGCCAGCGCCGATGCTGGCCCCACGGTGGGCGCCAACTGTCGTGGTGTGAATAAGACAGATGCCATGGGATGGCTAAAGATTGGGGCCTATGGATGCTGTAGGTATCCGGGGAGGGATCGCACGCCAAACTGGCGCGCTCAGAACACTGCAAACAACACAATCTACCCAGGTTCGAGGCCCTCGTGTGGGGGTAACACCCCTACTCCTGCCTCTCTCTTTGTATAAGTATGTGTCGAGTACAAGGGTTCCTCAAGCTCGATGAGCTAGAGGAAGAAGAACCTCTCTCTCTGTTTCTTTCTCTCTCATGACTAGTGATGCCTCTGGAATCAATCCACCAAGTGTGCGACTGAGCGACCGAACCACCCTCGCGCAGGAGGGGGAGGCCACCTTATATACTGGTCGCCACCCACTATTTTACAGATAAAAGTACTGACTAGGTGACTCCACACTGTGCACCAGCGCACGCCTCCGTGTCTTCGCTGACAGAGTCGCCGAAAGTCTCCGCGGTTGGTCGCTGACATGTCATGTCCCCCTTGTCAGAGACAAGACATTGCCCATACCGCACTGTACCCACATATGGATACGCATTACCACGTACCTATTAAGTTGAACCGCACGCCTGTACGGCTCCTGGATACGCGGGATTCACCTCAACGGCCCCATTGACTTTGCCTCCAAGTAGAGCAACTCCTTCTCTATCCGGATCACCCAAGTGCTACTCCGCTGACCCAGACAGATACTTGAATCTTCCCTTGGTCTCTTGTTCTTCCTGCCGGATAGCCCCAACCAGGTACCATCCTATTCGGCACGTACCAACTCGGTACGGCCGAACACGGTAAACAGTACCTTGAACTCAATTTCTCACATGTCTTACCCCTACTCGGGGGTAGCCCCCCGACATGGCATTTTCATAGCCATTCCGAGATATATTTCTACACAACATCCATCTCCATTATGTTACTTGATGATGAGCTTCATGGTTATTTACGCATACTGCTACACTGGCAGGAGCATGCAGTTAGAGACATCAAGATATTTCTTTATGAGTTATGAGTACTAAAAGCGTTATGATTCATTGTAATATAGGATGTTTCCCCTACCGGTGAGGATATATAAAATAAAAAAATGAAAAAAATGAAAAAGCCCAAAAAGAAAAAAGAAAAAAGAGAAAAGGGGGGGTCCAAAGAGAGAATAAAGAGAGAGGCGGCGCATCACTATCCTTTATACCACACTTGTGCTTCATGTTTAGCACCAATGCTTCGGTTTGGAGAAAGTTTTCAGATTATCATTCATTCATAACTATGTGGGGAACTTTACATTATAGAACTTGGCCTGTATATTCCAATGATGAGCCTCCTCAAATGATCTCTAGGTCTTCGTGAGCAAGCAAATTGAATGCACTACCACTAGTTCCATGGGAGAGATTTCATACACTTATAGCTCTATGTGCATCCATTGTGTGGCAGTCCCTACTCCTTGCATAGCTTCGGTTGTAAGACTTTCTCTTATCTAATGACCACTTTAAGCTTTGTGAGGCTTTCTTCCATTAACCTTCCAAACCCCCCATAATGTTCTCTTAGCCATAACATCCCGGTGCCAGGGACCAACGCAGAACACTTGCTTGTTTTTAGTGTGTAAATAGTTTAAGATTGAAGCATTGCATCGTGTGGAAAGCTTGACTTGATCCTAACAGGGGTTGTGAAGATTGTTTGACGTGCATGATATTGTTGTTCTTGAAAGCTTAAATCATCTCTAATAAACTTTGCACGGTTGATAGTCTTTTAGTATTGATTCATTAAAAATTTTGCTTCTTTCTTCTTATTTGTTAATGCATTACTTGTTGATATCAAATATAGATCACAACTATAGTTCAGTTGATCCTAGTTTACATGCTCTACTTTACATATTATGATCAAGATTGTGTGGTAGCGTGTCACCTCGAAAATTATTTTGTTTTATCGTTTACCTACTCGAGGACGAGTAGGCTAAGCTTGGGGATGCTTGATACGTCTCCAACGTATTTATAATTTCTGATGTTCCATGTTGATATTATGCCAATTGCTACATGTTTTCCGGATGTTTTCCTACGTTTTCTTACGTTTTTAGGGACTAACCTATTAACAAGATACCAAGTGCCAGTTCCATGTTTTCTGCTGTTTTTTATTTCAGAAAAGTTGTTCTAGAAATATTCTCGGAATTGGACCCCACGAATCCCGAAGTTCCTATTTTCCCCGGAGGCTTCCAAAAGTCCAAAGGAGACCCGGAGGGGGGCCCCGGAGCCCCCACAGCATGCCTGGGCGCGGGTGGGCCCCTGGCCGCGCCAGGAGGTGGTGTGGGCCCCTCGGGCAGCCACCGACATCACCCTTTTGCCTATATATACTCCCTCGAGGGAAACCCCTAAAAGAATGGGCGAAATTCCACGAAACCTTCCACAGCCGCCGTCATCGTCAACCCAAGTTTCGGGGGACAGATCTCTGTTCTGGCACCCTGCCGGGACGGGGAAGTGCCCCCGGAAGCCATCTCCATCGACTCCACCGACATCTCCATCGCCGTTGCTGTCTCCTATGATGAGGAGGGACTAGCTCTCCCCCGAGGATGAGGGCTCTACCGGTAGCTATGTGGTTCATCTCTCTCTCCCATGGTGTGATCATCGTGAGCTTTGTAATCTAGTTGAATAAGTAGATGTTACTCTTCATCTTGTGCTACTCCAGTGTTTTATTATTATGAACTTTGGAGTCACCTTGTCCCGCGGTGTGAAGGTGACAGTGTGCACATCGTGTATGTCTCCTCTATGAATTGTGGTGTTTGTCTAGTACCTTCTAGGGCGCTCATAGTGACAGCGTGGGGTTAACTAGACATGGGAAGGCTTACTTTAAGGAATTCTTTTTGCAGCCCTACGCAATGATTAATGTTCGTTATCCAACCGAAGAGGGTTAAGAGTAGCATAGTGAAGAGAAGATATTTAGTTATTCAATTATGTGATCATTGTTGAGAGTGTCCACTAGTGAAAGTAGGATCCCTAGGCCTTACTTCCCAGCATTGAAACACCGTTTTCCGCCTGTTCTGCTACATGTTTGCTTCCTGCCATATTTATTTCAGATTGCTATTATTACTTATAACCATCCATATTACTCGCATTTCACTATCTCTTCACCGAACTAGTGCACCTATATACCTGACAATTATATTGGGTGTGTTGGGGACACAAGAGACTTCTTGTATCTTAATTGCAGGGTTGCTTGAGAGGGATATCTTTGACATCTACCTCCCTGAGTTCAATAAACCTTGGGTGATCCACTTAAGAGAAACTTGCTGCTATTCTACAAACCTCTGCACTTGGAGGCCCAACACTTTCTACAAGAATAGAAGCGTGCATAGACATCAGCGTTTCACCAGCACATGGGATGTTCCCTCTTGAGGGGAAAGTCCTCTGGAGAAGAGCGGAGAGCTCGAGGTAGAACTCCTCTCCGAGGGAAGATGGGGTGCGCCTCACCGGAGGAGCCGTCCTCCTGCTGGCCGCGTCTCGAGAGGGGCGAACATCTCACGGGGAAGGATTTCCTTGCGAAACATCCTTGTGGAGGCCTCTCTGCGCCAACTAGACTGGGCCGTAGCGGACGGGCCATGGTACCCTGGTATCCTCTGGACCGAAAGTAGCCCTCGGGCCCATGGTGGACATGTCTCAACTGCGGCCGGCCAGTCGTGGGCACGTGGCGCGACGATCCGCGTCCCACGATCTCTTTGAGGTGGCTGTAAGGGCTCCTTGCGTCGTGGGCGGTCCCACATGTATAAAACCTGAGCAGCCGTGTCAGGGGATCTTCCTCCCGCAATACTCCCTGCCGCCTCCCTGCTTATCTTTTTCCCTTTCGAGTCCTCATCTCCTCCAAGATCTCCATCATCCATGGTGGGCAAGCGGAAAGCACAAGCTACCGCAAAGGGAAAGGCCTCCGCGTCAAGTGTGCCAGCCCCCACTTCGTCAAGCTCACTGTTGGGTACCTCCTGCATCTGGGCCGGTAAGGCCCTCGACAAGGCCAGGCGCATAGTGGGCTCAGCTACCAATGAGCATGGGGTCACCACTCTTTATGCTGGTACGGCGCAGCAGAGCACCCTTTCCACTACGTGATATGCCTTATTCTACCACATTGTCTTCACATGGCTAGTTCCTCTCTTTTCTTATTTCTTCACTGCTATCCTAGATCACTATCAGATCCACGTGCTTCACCTCCATCCCAACTCCATCCTCACCATGTACGTCTTCTCCTTCTACTGCGAGGCTTTTCTAGGTGTCAAGCCCTCGGTGGTCCTCTTCCACTGCTTCTTCAACCATCGTTTGATGTTGAGGGCGTACGGCGCCGAGTGCGTCTCCTTCCGTGTGGGCTCAGGGAAGGGAGCTCTATTCCCCCATACTAACTTCCCGAAGAGAGTGGTTGACATCCACTTGCGCTGGGTGTACCTGGACACACGCAACTCCAACAACTTCTTCGATACCCGTAAGGCACGGCCCAGGAAGCATTCTGGCTGGAGGCAGGAGGAGCTTGATGGTGAGGCCATGGTGCGCTCGGTGCAGTGCATGGAGGAGCTGCACAACAATGGCCTAACAGCTTCCATGCTTGTCAAGGATTCCTCGGCAAGCGCATCGCTCCCCTCCAGATGCATTAGTGGCCCTTGTGGCGCTACGGTGGCACAGACGACATGATTAGGCTCAACAGTTACCATCCTGAGGGTGAGGAGCTCGAGGAGGTGCTGAGAGCTCTCCTTGCCACCGATTCCCACTGAACCTCCATTCTTCCATCGTTCCCGCTATAGTCTCACCGATGCAAAGAGGGACGCCTTTGTTAGCACGATGCCACGCTTCGACCGGTGGGGCCCTCTTCCGGAGGGAGTAGAGTCGAGGGTGAACAACCCCTTCACGCCGCGACCCAGCGACGAGAGTGACAGGGGCTCCGAAGGCACGGAGGGTTGTGGCCTCTTCACGGAAGGGGCGGAGCGGGCGTCGAAGAAACGCCATCTTGTAGATATTTACTCCAACGGTGGGAAGGAGGAGGTAGGGGAGAGCGAGTCCGCCAAGGACTCAAGCGCCTTGCCTGCTTGTCCCTCACAATCGCGCGGCGGTGGAGATCGGGGCGAGGTCTAGAGTGATCCTCACGAGACAAAGAAGGCGTGACGCACAAGTACCGATGTCGATGTGGGCGCTCCTCTTGCGATGGAGGGTACTGTCGGGGCTATTCCTTCCAGGAAGCGCTCGTCAAAGAAGTGGTTTTTACCGGCAGGTGAGCTTGTGTGGCGATTCTCCCTTTCTTATCAAATCTTGGTGTTGAACCTTCGTCCCTTCGAAGACCACGGCAGCACTAGCACATGCATCGGCGAATGATGAGGGGACGAACTTTGTAGGCCTCGCGAGGGACCCATCTTTCTTTGAGGCCAATCCTGTGGCCCCATAGGAGAGGTGGAGGCCCACAAGATCGTCTCCCACCCACGAGGGAGAGGGGGCCGCCAGCGCTGCCAGAATGGTGGCCGGTGAGAGAGTGGTGGAGGGGACAGAGAAGGAGACCGCCGCTGAGAAAGATGCGAACAGAGAAGATAGGTCTGCCTCGCCGAGGGCTGGCTCTTCGCCGACGAGAAGCACTCGGGCACCTCCTGAGGCCGCCCTGATCAAAACTCTCGAGGAGGCATCTGCAACATCCACGACTCATGAGTGAGCCCGCGAACCCATGGGAGTAACCGTTCTACAAGGACCTGGGGGAGACCTCAGAGGCGCGTACATCTCCTCCTCCATCGGCCAACACGGAGACACACCCTGCAACGCCGCTACTGCCGCCCACAGCGACGCCTCGTGAAGGACACCAGCACACATCCCATCGAGCTCGCGGACGAGGATGTGGAGATATTGATGCCTTGAGTGAAAGCGCGCTGCTCTACCTACTTCTGGTTAGGATGCAAGTGGCGTTAGCAATCCTGCTGCTGGCCCTTCTTCGCAGGTGTAGCAAGGTGCCGCCTCATCAGTGAAAAGGAGTTTGAGGAAGCTCCTGACCTCAGCTTCTCCTTCATCTGTGACACCTTCTTTAACGAGGTGATGCATAAAGACACCTGGTCCCTGTGGGTCCACTGCTCGAGCCCTCCCAACCTTTGCCTCAACGGTTGCATCCCTCGAGGAGGCCAAGGGCAAGCTCGCTTCCGCAGAGGTTAAGGATGGGCTCGATCCTCCTGGAGAGGGAGGAGAACCAACGAGAGGCCAAATAGTAGGGCCTCACTCACAAAGAGCAGGAGGACTCCCTTGCCCTCCGCGCAAAGGAGCTGGATTCCCGCGCGGAGGGACTCAAGTCTCGAGAGGCAAATCTCGTCGTCAGAGAGGGTGATATCCAGGCCCTCAAGAAGTAGATCGAGAAGCACGAAGCAGAGGCCAGTCGACTCGTGGATGTTGTTAGCCAGGAGCGTGACCGTCTCGAGACGTTGGACTGTGATCTGAAGGCCGCAAAAGAGAAGGAGCAGATGATCATTGAGGAACAAGTTCAGGCGGGCCATGAGGAGTACCGTAAGTATCTCGATCCGGGCTTCAGCGGGAAACTCCAACAACAGAAGAAGGAATCCGCCAAGGCCGAGAAGGAGCTACGCTCGGAGATCGAGGGCCTCAAGCGAGACCTCGCCAGACTCCGTTGTCGGCATGACAAGGAGAAAAGCGCGAAGGAGAGCTTAGTCACGCAGGCCGCGCAATTCCAAGCCGACATGTTCACTCTGCAGGCGCAACTCGCCCCCTTGCTGAGGAAGGTGCCGAGCAACATGGATTGGCGGAGCAGGCACATGATCTCCATCGCCAACTTAAGGAGATGTTCTGCAGCGATGTCAGTTGTGCCCATGAGGTTGGTGAGAGGCTTCGCATCGGAACACCTAATTTGCCCACTCAGTACAACAATGTGCACTGCCTCCATTCCTTCATATGGTTCCTAGACCTACTGAGGCAGGAGGACCATAGAATGAACAATATGGTCGATGAGGAGTGTTGCCAACTCCTGGTAGTGGCAACGACTAATGCCTTCTCCCCCCATCGTCCAAATCCAACCAGCCTTCGACCTCGATAGCTTGGTGGATCTTGTCCCTGAAGAGCTTGCTGCCTCCCTTGCAGCCCGCATGAAGAGTGATGTGAACGCCTTCGTGAAGGCCTTCACGCTGCAGGTCGTGGACGATGCAGGGCAGCCTTCCGGCATCGTTGGTCGAGAAGGGTCGGGGGAGAGCAATCCCACTGCTTGAGGGGGCACTCCATGCGTTGGCGTGAATGCATGTGAACTTTGAGCTTGCAAAGGATATTCTGTACTTCCTACTAGTATATTATTTTTGTGTTCCTTTGAATGTTTTGTGAGGAAAGACTTAACTTTTTGGGAGGTGGAAACCCTTTTATCAAGGCGGGAGTGACGCCTGGAGACAGTCTCTCGAGAGACTTCCTTCTTGTTCCTCGTGGAGGATTCTTTTAGCTCCTCGAGGAGGTTGTGATCCTTGCTTCAGGAGGAATGTCCTTGCATGCAATAATTTATGTTTTGGCAGTGGCATGCGTTTGTCCGTTCCAGCGTGAGCATCTCGTGAGGAGATTTGCGCCAAGGAACTTGGTGAGGTGTTGTGTACAGTAGTGACCCGTACACATACACCGGTCCAGCCCCCGCTCGCGGGATGCTCTTGTGAGGAAAATGCACTCGCACGCCTCCTGATAGGAAAGTATGCATGTTGAGATGAAAATGCATGGATATATGGATGCAGAGATGTAGGCATGCAAAAAGGAATTGCTTGAGAAAGCAGCTAGATGTACTGCTGGGGTGAGACATTGTTCTTTTACAAAACCCTTGGAGATTTCATGACCTTGTGGTCCCCCAAGAGTCACTTGACATCACCATGCGGGCACGGGACTTCCATCGTCATAGGGCTGAATCTCACGCAAGTTCAGGTGCATAGCTTGAGGATGTAGTGGCCTTGTGGCGCCCTCAAGAAACAAAATTTTGCTCCGCCGGAATGGGGCTCCCACTTGTGTGGGTAGAATCTCTCGCGACCACGTGGCGATGCATGATGAGAAGCTCCATGAGACCCTCACGAAGACATGTCCTGGCGTCGTTTTTACCATGGCGTCACAGGGTCCCCTCGTGAGTAGAGGCTCCCACAGCCTTGTGGAGGCACGTGGAGCGAGTAGGAGACATGCATGCCCTCCTAATTCGGAAGAAGACCCGTGCGAGAGTGGCGGCAGCCCCCGAGCCACCAGCGCTCGGGAAGGTCTTCTGGGTGGCTGCTATATCAGGAGAGAATAGCAACCTCTTCTTGGGGACCTAGTCGAGGTGTCCCATGTCATCCTCGACAGCGGGGTGTGAGACCGCGAGCTACTTGTAGGCATGCTCGATAGAGCACATCGCATCCTCCACCTTGCCTCAGATGGTGATGGTTCCAGCGGTCCGGGGCAGCTTGGTAATTTTGTACGCATGGTTCGTGACTGCCATGAACTTAGCAAGAGCTGGGTAGCCGAGGATGGCGTTGTAGGGGAGGGCGATATGCGCCATGTCAAAATTGAGTGTCTCAATGCGGTAGTTCTGGCGGGTGCCGAGCGTGACGGCGAGGCGCACCTATCCCAAGGGAACCGTAGTCCCGTTGGTTCATAGGGCACCTGCATCCCCTCGTGGGGGCCAAGGGCTCATAGGGCACCTGCATCCTCTCGAATGTCTGCACCGAGATCACATTGAGGCCTGCACCCCCGTCGAGAAGCGTCTTGGTGATGGTGATGTTGTTGATGGTGGGGTGCAGACCAAGGGGATGGTTCCCATAGTCCTTGTGGACTTGGGGTGGTCGCGGACGTCGAAGGCGATCTTGTGCTCGGACCACTTGAGGGGCTTGGCTGTTTCCACTCATGGAAGCACGACATTGATATCTTGAGATATTTTCTTGAAGTGGCGGTTGGAGAGGGGAGATTGTGCTCCTCCGAGGACATAGGCGATGTATCTCGTTGGCTCCGCATAGCCCCCGCAGTTTTCCTCGTTGAGGCCCTAGTTCCCCTCGGTGTGATACTGCATGGCAAAGTTCACCTGAGGAGGGGGTGGGTTGGGGCGCTGCTGCGGACAATGTTGTTGTTGTTGTTGCTGTTGTTGCTTCTGTGGCTGCTAAGGAAACTGCTGGAAGGTTTTGTTGTATCCATTCCTATTGTTGTGGTAGTTGTTGTACCCATTGTAGTTGTTTAGGCTGCGCTCTTCCCAACGACCATCGCCAAGGTCGTTGCCACACCCAGAGTTGCGCTAGCCATTGCCTCGAGAGGAGCCCTCCTGGTCGTTCCTCATGAGGCGATCGCCGCAAAGTTTCTCCGGCTGGAAATACTCTTAATTGGAGTGGTAGTACATCTTGTGGAACGCGCAGAAGGGGTAGTTGTCCATTGTGGGAGCAACGTGATGTGGCCGTGCCTGCTCTTCGGCTCTGCTGTCAAGACAATGGGTGCTTTGCGCTTGGCGTCCGATACATCATTCTTGCTCTTTGTTTTGCCCTTGTGTGCCGCCTTTTGACTCGTCGAGGGAGAGATTGTGCCTGAAGAGACGGCCATCCTCGGCCTTGGCGCATTTGTCAGCGAGATCCACGAGCTCGACAACGGAGGCGAGGTCATTCCTGATGTTGAGCTCCTCGAGCATGCACTCGTCGGTGACCCCCTCGCGAAAGGAGGAGATGACGTCCGCGTCCGTGATGTGGGCGATCTTGTTGCGCGTCTAGCTGAAGCGTTGTAGGTAGTGGCGAAGTGTTTCGCCTGGGCGCTGGCGCACGGCACGGAGATCGTTGTTGGTGAGGGGGCGCTCATAGGAGCCCTTAAGTTGGCGACGAAATGGAGGCACAACTCCTAAAAAAGCCAATGGATCCCTCTAGGAGGTTCATTATCCATACGAGGGCGGCCCCCTTGAGACCCATGGGCAGCCAGTTAGCCATGCACTTGTCATCTGAGGCTCTACAGATGCAAGGAGTCAAGCGGGGGAGTGGTGCCTTCGTATCGAGGAGGCAACGCCGTATTAAAATTGAGGGGCCATGCCACCGTCCGAACATGCTTTGTGAACGCGAGGCAGCCCCTGACGTAAATCTTGGCGCCTGGCGCGTTGCCTACCTGGTGGTTGGCACGGCCGGCCCTTGTGAGGTCGCGGATGGTGCGTCGCTCGCACTCGTGGCTGTGATCGATCTACACACATGCGTCTGGCGAGGTGCGCATGATCTGGCAGCTGTTGTTGCTGTTGTAGGGGGCCTTGGTGACATTGGCGTTGTCAGGGACATGGATGCGGAGATCGCCTTGGACCGGAGAAGTGGCACCATAGGAAGGGACTGGCGCGTCATGGGCTCGCGCGCTCCTGGGCTGGGCAATGCTGCCTCCCCGTGACTTTTGCGAGGGGACGTATGCGGCATCGATGATCTCCTGGACGCGGGCGAGCCATGCAGCACGCCCTTTTGGTGCGGGCGGGTGTCCGAGCTACTCCCGGGCAAGCAGCAAGGCTGCGGTGCGGGTGGGCTACCCGCGGAATCCCCGCGGCCCTGACGGCTTGTTGCGGTTGGACGGCGGTGGTGGTGGAGGCGGCGGAGGTGGGCTCCACAGCGAGGACCGCGATGGGTCTCTCTACGGCGGGTGGGAGGAAGCATGGTCCCCAGCTCCGGGCTCGCCTCCAGCACCAGCGTGAGCAGGCCCCTGCAGTGAGCACGCTCGGCGCGAGTGGACGCCATGGCAACAAGGAGGTGAAGGAGTGCCTTAGCCCCCTACCTGGCACACCAAATGTCGGAGAGTGGCATCTACTGGGACATGGGCTCTCAAGAGGTTCGAACATAGGGGCTAACCACACTCACTGCACCTCTCGTGACGCGTGGCGAGGAAAGGTTGATACATACAACAATGGAGACACACGGATTTTACCCAAGTTCGGGCCACCTTGCGGTGTAACACCCTACTCCTACTTGTCTGATGGATTGGACTGCGATTGATTACACTACAAGTTGTGAGCTTGTGCTCGGGTTCAGACTAGGGGTTCTCGAGGGTAAATGATCCGTCCCCTCCTAAAGGAGCACGCCGCTCCTTACATACTCCCACCGGCCCTCTTTCCCGCTTATTCTTAACGGTGAAGGGACACCACATAGAGATAAGAAAGGGGCATAACGTGCCCTGCAGCTTCTGGTGGTCTTGGTCTTAGGGGACAGCGCCACCGTCATGGCAGAATGGTGGGGGCTCCCAATGAAGGCCCCTTCTTCTTGTACATCGCCTTTATCCTCTTGCACCAAATAGGAAAGTTTTGGATGGCGCTTTGGTGGGGATAGCTGTCGTCCATGCTTTATACATGGAAATGGCAACTGTGGCCAAAGCGGCTCTGCTGCACTGTCTTGCTCTCGACAGCGGGCAGAGCTGCGCACGCCACCAGCACGTGGGATGTTCCCTCTCGAGGGGAAAGTCGTTTGCAAAGGAGCAGAGAGATCGAGGTAGAACTCTTCTATGAGGGAAGATGGGTTGTGCGTATCCAGAGGAGCCTGCCGCCTGCTGGCCGCGTCTCGGGAGGGGCGAAAATCTCGCGAGGAAGGATTTCCTCGCGAAACATCCTTGTGGAGGCCTCTCTCCGCCAACTGGACTAGGCCGCAGCGGACAGGCCGTAGTACCATCGTATCCACTGGACCGACATGGATGTGTTGTTTCCACTAGAGAGAAAACAGTGGTGTTCTCGTCTATGCATGAGAATTATTGATTACATTACGTATTGTTCTTAATGCATTTTTCTATTGCACACAATAAATCATTTTGGTGCTGCAACTTAATACAAGCGAGATTTGATGGATTGTTGTTTCAAGGTGGACTTTTAGTAATGGATTCTATCATATGGCGGTCTATTTATCTTGATGTAATGCCTATAATGTTAGAACCCATGAGCTTTATTTCTTCATAATAGTATTGTTACACATTCATCATTTGTGGATTGCCCAGCTGTAATTTTTTAACCAACATGTTTATTCTTCTTAAGAGAGACACCACTAGTGAAACTATGGCCCCCGGTCCTATTTTCCTCATTGATTACAACCTCGTTTACTTACTTTTCATCATCACTTGCTCGCTGGTCCGTTTTTATTTATTCATCTCCAACCATTCGATATAATTAATTCTCTAGTTTTTGGCAAGACGGGAAGATTGACAACCTTCAAGGAAAGTTGGGAGCAAGAGAGAGAGAGTATGTGTTTGTGTGCACGTCCACGCTTGTTGAAGCGCCAGACAACAAGCGACCTACTGAGGTACTTTCAAGTCCTACTGGATTGATAACCATGGTTCCATAACTGGGGAAAATGATGCTATTGTGCATCATGACGGTGATTTCAAAGTCATCACAAGTAAGAAGGCTCCCATCAATAACTCTTATCTGGCGCCGTTGTCGGGGATTTCAAGCTTTCATTTAGGAGAGTTACACACTTCCACTTCCTCTCTTTTGTTTTGTTTTGCTTAGTTTACTTTTATTTAGCTTTGTTTTCCTTATACGAAAAATCCAAAAAATAGTTTTCTAGTTTCTAGTCTTTTACTTGCTTTGCTAGTTTATCTTGTTTTATTTTGCAAGCATGGGTACCAATGATACCACTAAGCTTTGTGACTTTACTAGTACCAATAAAAATGATTATATATGCACACCAATTTCTCCACCTGCAACTACAACAAAATTCTATGAAATTATACCTGCTTTGTTGAATCTTCTCATGAAAGAACACAATTTTATCGTATTGGAGAAGATGCTTCGCTGCATTTAAATAATAAAATTAAGTTATGTGATATGAAAATATAAATATGTAGATGGTGACATTGTTAAATTAATATTATTCCCTTTCTCGTTAAGAAGAAGAGCTAAAAAACGGTTATTGTCTTTGCCTAAAAATAGTACTAATTCTTGGACTAAATGCAAATGTGCTTTTATTTGGAAGTATTCTCCACCTGCAAAAATTATACAATTGAGGAGTAAAATTATGATATTTAGACAGAATGATAATGAACATGTTGCTCAAGCTTGGGAAAGAATGAAAACTATGGTAAAGAATTGTCCCACACACACGGATTAACTGCGTGGATGGTTGTCCAAACTTTTTATTCAGGATTGAATTTTTCTTCGAGGAATTTATTAGATTTGGCTACAGGAGGAACCTTTATGAATCTCACATTAGGTTCAGAAAATAAGTTATTAGAGCTCCAATATGTAAAAAGATAAATTCTGTTGAGGAGGTATGCTCTTTGAGTAATAAGATTGATATGTTTGCTTCTTTTCTTACTAAACAATTTCCTATGGATCCTAATAATGTTCCCTTGAAATATCTGGTTTCTAATGAAAATGGTTAAGTTGGTGTGATTTTATTGCTAGAAACAATTTCAACAACAGTGCCTATAAAAATAATTTTGGTGGTAACAACTATAGGCCATATCCTCCTAATAATGGAAATTAGTATGGGAATTCTTATGGAAATTCTTATCACAATCCTAGAAGTTCCACCTCTTATCTAGAAAACATGCTCAAAGAACTTATCCCTTCGTAATCTTTTTTTTCAATAAATCTGTTGAGGACAAGCTTGAAAAACTAGATAATCTTGTCTTGAAAGTTGATAATCTTACTCTTGATGTTGAAATTCTAAATTAGGACTACACATCTTGAAGTCAAGAAAACTTAACCAATAAATGCTATACAAGTTAAAATAAATGTGAATATAAGAATATTAGCTCAAATCTGTGCTAGAAGAGAAAGAGAAGAAGTTGCTGAAAATTTTGCTAAAAGAGAGTCTGTTAAAATTTAAACCATCCAACCTTTTGAAGAAATTAAAACTTTCAGAAGTTTCCTAATGTTCTAAACATGTTAATGGTCAAACAAAGGGGATTGTAGTGGTAAATACTTTAGGTAGAAGGAGTCCCCAAAATTTGGAGAGTGTGAATTTTTCTAGTGAGAAAATTGTTGAAAGTGGGCTTGATGATAATATGATTTCCGGAGAAACTTTTCCCACTATATTTGAGGATTATATATTTGATTTTGATTATTGTACCCTCTCTGATGTTATAAATTTCTTACAAAATATGGCCATAAATCCCAATGCTAGCAAGTTAAATATTTCTTTCACCAAACACACCACTAATGCTCTTATTGAAGATAGAGAAGAAAGGCTCAAACTTGAAGTCTCTATTCCAAGAAAATTACAAGATGGTTAGGAACCTACTATTAGAATAAGAGTAAATGACTCTGATGGCAATTCTTTATGTGGTCTTGGTGCTAGTTCTTCTATTATGCCAAAAAGTTTATATGATATGCTTGAATTGAAGCCTTTGGATGCTAGTATTTTGGGAGTCCATCTTATTGATTCCACCGTTAAGAGACCTTTTGGAAGGATTGATGATGTTCTTTGTCACGACCCCGGACCCGGAGATATACATACTGTTATGTGCTCCTAGACATGGACTCACAAGGGCTTCAGGGTTACCAGCCCCGGCCGCAACAAACAACGGCAGGCAGACTGGATTCATCGGCACGTAGTCCGGATCCCCAGTCTACTACTCCTTGTATCCATGCTAGTCATAACCAACTATGCATATCAAAGCGTCCACGAATCGAATGAAACTGAAGGAACGGGACCAAAGCTATACAGAGCTGCTATGTGTCCAGAAAGTGCAACAACAATCGAGGGTTACTGGGGTTACCTCGCCCCAGGCCGATCACATCGACAGGCGGGCTCGAACATGGATCATCGGCTCCACAACCCCTCGACTGCGACAACTATGCAGGCATAGCCAAAACTGTATAACAATGAGCTCGAAACCAACAACCGATCAAAGCAACACTCTAGACAATGAGATTGTATTAAACAGGTGTTACTAGAGTATAGCTTACAAGCAGAGGTCACATGACCCAACATTACATCAGACAACGGAAGGCAAATTATGTTGCTAATCAACCAGAACGAAAAAGGCCTAAGAGGCCGCAACATAAGGCGACGTCCGAGCCCATAGATTCCAGGCTGCTACCTGGGAACCCCAAACTACTCGTCGATGTCCACGTTGAATCACCACCGATGGAGTTCTCCACCTGAACCAAAATTAAGCAAACCTGAGTACGGGAGGTACTCAACAAGACTTAATTAACCTATTATATATCTGCTATCTTTAGAAAGGGTTATGAAGGTTGTTTTGCGTAAAGCAATCTTTGTTTTCCAAAACGAGGAAGAATAGCACGTCTCATGGAGTTTTTAAAACAGATGAGAGGACTAATCAACTACTGAAATCATCATCTTTTCATCCACCAACATCATTTTCCGGCACCTCACATGCTACAAGGATCACCCCTCCCGGCATCTCCGGGGAGGCACCCTTCATTCATTGCCAACATCTTTTACGCCACTTTCAAGTTATCTATGACCTCGTGACTTTCACCAAGTCGTCCATAACCGTGGACACGGCTTTCCGAAAGATTTATCCCTGCAGGGTGGTACACTTTACCCACACGTACCCTCCGACTCTTAGCGCCACATGTACGCTCTTCCATGGAGCGCGGCAGAGGGTGGATGGCTCCGAACTTTACCTTGCTCGGCCCTATCCATGAGTCAACCCAAACAGGGCCACCCCGTCAATAGGGAGTTGGCCACCTCCTGACGGCACCTGTTCTGTGGGTCGGGATCAAGATCCGTGTACGTCCATCACTTGTCCCGGTCACGCCCTAGGTTTTCTCCAAATCGTTTTCTGACTCACACGCAGATGGAAATAGCAAACTACATGACTCATGGATGTGGCCAAACAAGTTAGTTAGTCGAGCGAGGTTCATTGGCTCGCGCGTGTGGTTGCACGCTCAGTCTTGGTTTCCGCGGCGAGACCTTACTCCTAGGTTTGGCAAGTACAGGACAAAGAACCACTTCCCAAGTGGCCTCCCATCCTCGCCTTAGTCATGTTAACCACACAATGCTCATCTCACCACGTCATCATATCATTCTAGGTTATCGTAACTCTGATTCATCAACCGGATGGAGCAGAGGTAACGAACATGTAAAGCTAAGCAAAGCAGATATGAGGCTCTGGCGATGCGCACAAGCAATTCTATGTCGGCTAGGAGCAGTGGATCAGGATGTTGAGGCAATGCAGCATATAGGTGAACTATGTCTACTAGCATCAAATAGTTTAGAATCGAATGCATAGTACGAGATTCAAATGTTGTTCGAAAGCATATATGAGCAGATAAGAGGTTATGCTTGCCTTGGTTATAAGAAAACCAGATAAAGTCTTCAGGAATAAGTGCTTGACTTGTCGGTTAGGATCAAGTATTCGTCATTGGATTGTTGGCCTTCTCTTCGGAGTCACGTTCTACCGAGGGGGAAACAACACCGAAAGAGAAAAACAACAATCAACACATGGCATCGATGCAATGCGCAACATGTATGCATGAGCAGGTTAATGCACTGAAAATAAGCCCTAAACATGTTCGTTGGGTTGCTAGGGTTCGTATGTCAGTTCGGCATTTTTACTGAATTTATCCCGAAATAGACCCCGGAGGGGGTTTCGGGTGATTATGAAGGTGAATACCATTTTAGTTGCTCAAATAGGGTTGAAAACATCATAACTAGATTGCATTTGTCATTTTGAGCATTTTGGTATATAACCTTTAATTTTCTAATTTTATTGAATAAAAACTTATTTTTCTATTTTAAATGAATTAAACCACATTAGATAATACTCATTTTTGAACTTTCTCAAACATGACTGAAAATGATATAGTTGGATAGAGAATATTTTTCTGAACACTCCCATAATTTTATTTAATTTTTCTGATTAACAGAAATGAAGATATTAATTTTCCATTTTTTTTATCATTTTCTGTAATTATAAGGAGGTGGTTCCCACGTGTTAATTCAAAATTCATTCTATTAACTGATTTAAACAAACTGACAGGCGGGGCCAGGCTGAGGTCAAGCTGACGTCAGCATGACGTCAGCGGATGGCTCGCCGGAGACAGTGATGGTCGCCGGCGGCGAACCACTTCGCTCCCACAAGCGTGCCCGTGCTCATACGACTCGTCTCGCCGAGCCGCGGATGTAGGTGGTGGATCCGCCCCGGTATGGTCACCGGCGGCGAGCCGCCGTGATCGGAAAGGTGACAGTGGCCACGGGCTCCGGTGTGCTCGGCGAAATCGGCAACGGGAAGGGATGGGGAGGGTACTGGGAGGTTGCAACGCTCACCGTGGTTGAGATGGAGGGGACGGAAGGGCGGATGGAGGTGAGGAGCAACGGCGATGGTCCACGGCGGCGCTCGGCCGTCCGCGGGGAAGACGGCCAAATCCCTGGCCCTCCGGCCTCCTCCTCGGTCCTGTTCGTTCGTGGAGGTCAAGGGGGCGACGGGGAAACCCCTGAGATGGACGATGCGGCACGGGAGGGCTCCAATCGCCGGCGGTGAGGGATCACGGCGGGGCTAGGGTTTTCGGTTCGCAGAGGGAAGGAAGCAGAGAGAGGAAGCGACAGTGGGGCTTCTGCGAGGGCTCCTCCTCGATCCAGACGGCTCCTCGAGGCCTTCTAAGCCTCCACGTCAACAGGGGGAAAGAACGAGGTGGAGCTCGCCTCTCAACTTCATCCTTCTGGCCGGAGTTGGGGAAGAAAACGAAAAAGAAAAACAAGACGCAGATAACCCCCTGGACTTTCTGGAAAATTACCAAGGGGTCCTTTTCCATTAGAAAACTGAACAGAAAACCATTGTTTTGAGGACCTTTTTGGAAACAGAAAATTTGGCAAAAATGATATTTGGAAAGCTTGTGAAATTTTCAACCTAACCATGTATTGCTTTGGTGAAATTGGAATATTTTTCAGTACAAATTTTTTAAACCCCTTTTAAGTACTATTTGCTGGAATTTTCTCAAACCAATTGAATTCACAAACCAAATTGTTTAAAACATGGTTTAAATTTTTGATTCATGCATGTATGAGATGCCAACAACACCACAACCCTAAATTAGCAAAAATTGGGATGTTACAAATCTACCCCCCTTACAAGAATCTCGTCCCGAGATTCCCGAAGGAGAAGAAAGAAGGAACACCGGTTTGGAACGATCTTCTCGAACCTTACGGTTCTCTTCTTGAAGAGATTGATCCGTAGCATCGAGTGTTGCTTGTCTACACCTTAGGTGAGAGGGAAAACTCTTAGGAACTGATCTTTACGAAGATCGAGTATCCCATGGGTAACTCATGACAGGAATGTTCATAAAGAACTGTTGAGTTATCGTGCATGAAACACATCAAGGTAACGGAGGGAATAAAAGATGGTTTCAAGTTTATGGATGATAGTTCTTGAAAGGATTTAGAATATGAGCTTTGCACAAGACTTTAAATCCTTTTGGAAAAGAAAGGTTGGACAACTTATGACATCGAGGTATCTTCAAACAGAAAACCAAGATGGAAAGTTTGGTCTTGGATACCACAAAGTAATATCCGTAGACGAGAAAAACAAAACACGAGGAAACACTAGAATCATGCATCGGACAAAAGTTGATACATGATCATGTTCGCTCTTCGGAGTGGACACGAAAGATAACGGAACTTTCACTCCATCAAAACTTTGTCGAGAACTTTGTCAAGGATCGGGATGTTACTTCACGACAGAAGAGGAGTAACCAAAAGAAGTGGGAACACCATAATCAAGGAGGAGTTCTTGGTCAAACCATAAGGATGGTTATCCAACGAGGGTTGAAACACCGGAAGTGATAAGGAATCTCTTTCCTATAGTGGTTTGGACGTAACCATACATCTACCACCTGGTTGAGATCCCACGGCTGAAGTAACTGACAAATTCACACAATGTGTGAGATGAACAGAACTTTAGGTACAAACAACTTGAGAAAGGAAACTGATGAATGGCAGTTACAGAACACCACGAGATGTTTTCATGATGAACTTGTTTCCACTAAAACAAAGGTTTGGAGGTTCAACGGGAAGATCAACTTCCAAGTTACCCTGGATGTTCTAGATACCAACAACAGGCTCATAAAAGCCTTTTGTAGGTCATCAAGTGAAAGTAAAACTCCGGTTTGGAAGATCGGTGAGAAAAACTTGTTAGCACGAGCCACACAAGAATTCTCATGGGGAGTGGCTGTTCTTACGGATTCAAAGGGATATGACATTAGGCCTTCCGGCTAACTGTGTCAACCACAACATCAACCATGCCGGATTTTGAAAAGACCTGATTCAATACTCTTGAGGAAACACTAACCATCGTTGCTGCTTGAGATTCAGCTCTAGTTAGTGGGTTGAATAACTGAGGCTCGGTATATATGATCAAAGAGATTGCACCGGTTATCAACGGAGTACGTTTACTAGATTCTCAAGATATGGACTACGATGTCAACTCAAAAAGATGAGAGATATTGCGGAACTCATGTATTTGCAACTTATGAAAGTAGGTTGCACCTACATGAATTACTTGCCACAAAACACATCAAAGTCCTGGTTGGTGAGATGATTGCAAAGATAACAAAGTTCTTAAACTTCTTCTCTTTCACGGGTAATCAGTCAGTGGCTTGGTGTGGATGCAAAGTTCTTCAAATAAATGGTGGTAACAACCCACCATATCAAGAATACTCCACATGCATGACCGACTGGGATTATTCCCGAGGGAACAAAAGAACTTTACTCGGATCCATGGCAACAACTTTCACCATAAGCACACGAACCTGAAAAAGTCACTTCGAACATCCAGAACACAGCTTCGTGATGACACAAAGATGGTTCTCAAAGGTTTCCAACATTGTTGCCAATTGCTCAACATGAGCCTCTCGCAACTTGGAGAAAATAGGAATGCCATCGATGGGCTCGAAAACACACTTATCAAAACACTCCAAGAAGAGGGATTCATATGATATATGAACAAGGCAATACATTGGTCAGACCAAAGGACATGAGGTGTACTCGGCCAAACACCATGAGTGAAAACACCATCAGGATAGTCCTTGAATCTGGACTTGATCTGACGATAGCCCAAATCAAATCAAGGTAGAATGACAACATGTCCATTAAAGAGATACTATCATGCTTCAACACGAGGAAAACTAGATATCCTTTATCAAAGGAACAAGTTGGCGGAGCTTTTGCCTTTCAACTCTCCAAGTTGTTGTTTAAGCTCAACCACTAGTTCGAGGTGTCTAGCGTATTTCCTTGGAGAGGGGAGTGGTTCAAATTACTCCTGGTTTAGACATCACGGTCAGGTAAAACCTGGTGATACTTCTAGAAAGACAACCAGAATATCACAACCTACCGTTAGGTCTAGGAATTTGAAAGGAGGTTTGCTTTTCAAAGCAACTGATATGGACATGAGAGCTTCCACATGAACCTACCTCTCTGACCAAGAGCGTGCACCGGAATGAACGGATTTGGTAACACGGCCAACTTTAGTAGAGACCGGGTGACCGATAGTGCTAAGAAGGATACAGATGGTTCACAAGTTTTTCAAAGCAATGGAAATTGCTAGGAATATCTGACACACACCAATGCACACACACCGACCACTCTCAAGCATTCAAGCTTGGAGGAAGGGGGAGTGAAGACGTGTAGGAGCATCACTTCATCGATGAGGCCATGAAACTAGGCACGACCTCTAGATATAAAAGAGTGTGATACTCGAAGGTGGAACAGAACAGAAGCTAATGGAACTTCTCCAATCTGTGGATTACAAAACTTTGACCTGGTCCTGGAGATGAACGAGGTACTGGAGTTTGTTTCTCCTCACATTCCAAGGTGGAACGTTTTGACGGAAAACAAGGGCAAATGTATTGGAAAAATCCAACACAACTAAGCAACTTGGCTTCCAAACCATGGACAAAGGTAGGAAAGCAACTAGAGATTAAGATCATGCTCCGGAAAATCCAGAGATCACATTGGATGCACGGGGTAATACTCATGTGTAGAACCCATGCCAGAAATTGTTATAGCAGAGTCAAAAACAAAGATGTGGGGTTCACGATGATCACTCTTGTTGTGATCCCTTTTTGGTTCCTAGAGAAAATCTATGGCTATTGGAGCTGAGGTTACCTAGGCACCCTGAGGTAAAACAAATTCCTCAGGATTCAACGAAACAGAACTTGGGTTAAAGGTCAGCATCCTGTACTGATAGAGTGAGCATCACATGGTTAAGAAACCACACGATCCAACTCACCACAATTCAGCACATTCCAGGACCTTTGGTTCAAGTCCAAGGTTAAAAACATTGATAAAGGAGTAACTACTATCTTAGTGCCACGAAGAACACTACGAACAGCAATCACGGAGTATCTTTCCAAGAGGACAAACTTAGCTCCGGAAGTACTTGAGCAGAGGATAACGGATACATTCGAGATGGAAAGCAGATCTCGAGGTTCAGGATTTAAGACTTTGGAACATGTAAGAATGTGGAATCCACACAACTTTGAAAGATTATGAATGGAAGGAAATCTCCCATTTGAAACGAGAGATAACGGAATATGGAACTCACACGACTCTAGAAACTCAACACCAGGTCAACTTGGGTAAAAGAACGTCATTGCCAAAGAAGGCACCTAGGTTTTGAATGACTAGAAGAAGATAGCAAAACCTTTTTAAATCAAAACAGGTAAGATGACCCAGAGTTTAGAGTGATACCAGATATGGAGTAAAAAGAATCCTAAGAAGGTTTTTCACAATCATTTGAAGTTTCAAAGTAGTTTTCACAAACACTAGACTCGACATCGACCAAGCAGTAAGGTTTTCCTACAGGCAGTCCTGCTCTGATACCATGACTTGTCACGACCCCGGACCCGGAGATATACATACTGTTATGTGCTCCTAGACATGGACTCACAAGGGCTTCAGGGTTACCAGCCCCGGCCGCAACAAACAACGGCAGGCAGACTGGATTCATCGGCACGTAGTCCGGATCCCTAGTCTACTACTCCTTGTATCCATGCTAGTCATAACCAACTATGCATATCAAAGCGTCCACGAATCGAATGAAACTGAAGGAATGGGACCAAAGCTATACAGAGCTGCTATGTGTCCAGAAAGTGCAACAACAATCGAGGGTTACTGGGGTTACCTCGCCCCAGGCCGATCACAACGACAGGCGGGCTCGGACATGGATCATCGGCTCCACAACCCCTCGACTGCGACAACTATGCAGGCATAGCCAAAACTGTATAACAATGAGCTTGAAACCAACAACCGATCAAAGCAACACTCTAGACAATGAGATTGTATTAAACAGGTGTTACTAGAGTATAGCTTACAAGCAGAGGTCACATGACCCAACATTACATCAGACAACGTAAGGCAAATTATATTGCTAATCAACTAGAACCAGAAAGGCCTAAGAGGCCGCAACATAAGCCGACGTCCCAGCCCATAGATTCCAGGCTGCTACCTGGGAACCCCAAACTACTCGTCGATGTCCACGTTGAATCACCACCGATAGAGTTCTCCACCTGAACCAAAATTAAGCAAACCTGAGTACGGGAGGTACTCAACAAGACTTAATTAACCTATTATATATCTGCTATCTTTAGAAAGGGTTATGAAGGTTGTTTTGCGTAAAGCAATCTTTGTTTTCCAAAACGAGGAAGAATAGCACGTCTCATGGAGTTTTTAAAACAGATGAGAGGACTAATCAACTACTGAAATCATCATCTTTTCATCCACCAACATCATTTTCCAGCACCTCACATGCTACAAGGATCACCCCTCCCGGCATCTCCGGGGAGGCACCCTTCATTCATTGCCAACATCTTTTACGCCACTTTCAAGTTATCTATGACCTCGTGACTTTCACCAAGTCGTCCATAACCGTGGACACGGCTTTCCGAAAGATTTATCCCTGCAGGGTGGTACACTTTACCCACACGTACCCTCCGACTCTTAGCGCCACATGTACGCTCTTCCATGGAGCGCGTCAGAGGGTGGATGGCTCCGACCTTTACCTTGCTCGACCCTATCCATGAGTCAACCCAAACAGGGCCACCCCGTCAACAGGGAGTTGGACACCTCCTGACGGCACCTGTTCTGTGGGTCGGGATCAAGATCCGTGTACGTCCATCACTTGTCCCGGTCACGCCCTAGGTTTTCTCCAAATCGTTTTCTGACTCACACGCAGATGGAAATAGCAAACTACGTGACTCATGGATGTGGCCAAACAAGTTAGTTAGTCGAGCGAGGTTCATTGGCTCGCGCGTGTGGTTGCACGCTCAGTCTTGGTTTCCGCGGCGAGACCTTACTCCTAGGTTTGGCAAGTACAGGACAAAGAACCACTTCCCAAGTGGCCTCCCATCCTCGCCTTAGTCATGTTAACCACACAATGCTCATCTCACCACGTCATCATATCATTCTAGGTTATCGTAACTCTGATTCATCAACCGGATGGAGCAGAGGTAACGAACATGTAAAGCTAAGCAAAGCAGATATGAGGCTCTGGCGATGCGCACAAGCAATTCTATGTCGGCTAGGAGCAGTGGATCAGGATGTTGAGGCAATGCAGCATATAGGTGAACTATGTCTACTAGCATCAAATAGTTTAGAATCGAATGCATAGTACGAGATTCAAATGTTGTTCGAAAGCATATATGAGCAGATAAGAGGTTATGCTTGCCTTGGTTATAAGAAAACCAGATAAAGTCTTCAGGAATAAGTGCTTGACTTGTCGGTTAGGATCAAGTATTCGTCATTGGATTGTTGGCCTTCTCTTCGGAGTCACGTTGTACCGAGGGGGAAACAACACCGAAAGAGAAAAACAACAATCAACACATGGCATCGATGCAATGCGCAACATGTATGCATGAGCAGGTTAATGCACTGAAAATAAGCCCTAAACATGTTCGTTGGGTTGCTAGGGTTCGTATGTCAGTTCGGCATTTTTACTGAATTTATCCCGAAATAGACCCCGGAGGGGGTTTCGGGTGATTATGAAGGTGAATACCATTTTAGTTGCTCAAATAGGGTTGAAAACATCATAACTAGATTGCATTTGTCATTTTGAGCATTTTGGTATATAACCTTTAATTTTCTAATTTTATTGAATAAAAACTTATTTTTCTATTTTAAATGAATTAAACCACATTAGATAATACTCATTTTTGAACTTTCTCAAACATGACTGAAAATGATATAGTTGTATAGAGAATATTTTTCTGAACACTCCCATATTTTTATTTAATTTTTCTGATTAACAGAAATGAAGATATTAATTTTCCATTTTTTTATCATTTTCTGTAATTATAAGGAGGTGGTTCCCACGTGTTAATTCAAAATTCATTCTATTAACTGATTTAAACAAACTGACAGGCGGGGCCAGGCTGAGGTCAAGCTGACGTCAGCATGACGTTAGCGGATGGCTCGCCGGAGACAGTGATGGTCGCCGGCGGCGAACCACTGCGCTCCCGCAAGCGTGCCCGTGCTCATACGACTCGTCTCGCCGAGCCGCGGATGTAGGTGGTGGATCCGCCCCGGTATGGTCACCGGCGGCGAGCCGCCGTGATCGGAAAGGCGACAGTGGCCACGGGCTCCGGTGTGCTCGGCGAAATCGGCAACGAGAAGGGATGGGGAGGGTACTGGGAGGTTGCAACGCTCACCGTGGTTGAGATGGAGGGGACGGAAGGGCGGATGGAGGTGAGGAGCAACGGCGATGGTCCACAGCGGCGCTCGGCCGTCCGCGGGGAAGACGGCCAAATCCCTGGCCCTCCGGCCTCCTCCTCGGTCCTATTCGTTCGTGGAGGTCAAGGGGGCGACAGGGAAACCCCTGAGATGGACGATGCGGCGCGGGAGGGCTCCAATCGCCGGCGGTGAGGGATCACGGCGGGGCTAGGGTTTTCGGTTCACAGAGGGAAGGAAGCAGAGAGAGGAAGCGACAGTGGGGCTTCTGCGAGGGCTCCTCCTCGATCCAGACGGCTCCTCGAGGCCTTCTAAGCCTCCACATCAACAGGAGGAAAGAAGGAGGTGGAGCTCGCCGCTCAACTTCATCCTTCTGGCCGGAGTTGGGGAAGAAAACGAAAAAGAAAAACAAGACGCAGATAACCCCCTGGACTTTCTGGAAAATTACCAAGGGGTCCTTTTCCATTAGAAAACTGAACAGAAAACCATTGTTTTGAGGACCTTTTTGGAAACAGAAAATTTGGCAAAAATGATATTTGGAAAGCTTGTGAAATTTCCAACCTAACCATTTATTGCTTTGGTGAAATTGGAATATTTTTCAGTACAAAATTTTTAAACCCCTTTTAAGTACTATTTGCTGGAATTTTCTCAAACCAATTGAATTCACAAACCAAATTGTTTAAAACATGGTTTAAATTTTTGATTCATGCATGTATGAGATGCCAACAACACCACAACCCTAAATTAGCAAAAATTGGTATGTTACATTCTTATTATATCTGATGATAATTATGTTCCTGTTGATTTTCTTGTTTTGGATATTCAAAGCAATTCTTCTTGTCCTATTATTTTGGGAACACCTTTTCTTCGCACCGTTGGTGCTGCGATTGATATGAAAGAGGGGTTTATAAGATTTTAGTTTCCCCTAAAAAAGGGGATGGAACATTTCCCTATAAAGATAATGACAATACCTTTTGAGTCCATTGTGAGGGTTAGCTATGGTTCTATTGATAATACTTGATTCTTGCTTTATGCCTAGCTAAAAGGAATCAAAGAAAAGCGCTTGTGGGAGGCAACCCACCTTGTATTCTCTTCTTTTCTTTGTGTATTATTTTTTTATTTGGTTTTCTTTGAGTCTTGGAATTTGTTACCTCTGTAGAAACCGCTTATTATCCTTTTTATTTTGTTTTTGTGCCAAGAGTAACCTCTTTTGAAAGAAAGTGAAATTTTCTGTTTTTTGTCCAGCTTTTTATGCTTCACCAAAAACAATCTTATCTCTCAGCTAGTGTGTGAGAAAATTCTGAACAAAAATGAGAACCTGCCCAAGACTGTTGTATAACTTCCATTAGTTGACCACTTTTTTATTTGAGCTACGGAAGTCCCTCGGAAAAATTCACATTTAGAGTCCGTTCTATTTTGACATATTTATGCTTTTGTTTGAATTTGCCTCTTAATCTTTTTATTTTTGTGTTCTCTTAAGGGGGGATTTAAAAGATGTTGTGGCAGTAGCTAATTTTTAAATTGAGTGTTTGCATTGTGATAAAACTGAACCAAGTGGATTTATTTATTTGATGCACTAAACCCGCTAATGAAGATTGTGCAAAGTTTTGTGTGGAGGAAGTTTTCAAGTGTAAGGAGAGGGGGATGATATGAGAATACAAAGGATGGAAAAATCTCAAGCTTGGGTATTCCCATGTCAACCCCAAGAAATATCCAAGAAGTACAAGCGTCAAAGCTTGGGGATTCTCAAGGCATCCCCTTCTTCATCAACAATATTACCAGGTCATCTTTCAGGACACTATACTTTTTATTGCTCCACATAGTATGTGTTATTCTTGGAGCGTCATTTTATTTTTCTTCCAAATTTGTTTTGTTTGCTTGCTGATAATAAATGGTTGGATCCTAGCATTCTTTGTTGGAGAGAAACGTACTCCATCATATTGTTTAGAACACTCTAGTCTTCACTCTTATTGTTTTGTGGGTGTTCAGTTTTTGCTACTGCTGATTTTAGCTATTGTTTTCCTATCATAATTTGTTCAGAGCTTGTTAGTTCGATATATTTATATATTATTATCTCTCTGGTCTTTAATTGATTATTTTTTAAGAGAGTTGTTTCAAATAAGTTGATTGGTGTTGGTTGGGAGAAAAATATTGCATGCATATAGTGGTGCAAAGGAAGCTTGTTTAGACTGTGGCTAGGCTTTGACATGTCATGTAAAATATTATTTTAATTGTGTGCTCAATAATTTATGATGCATCATGACTAGTCTTAAATAACCGAGATTGCTTAATGTGCTATTGAAATTAAATCATGTGTTGTTCTTGATCATAATGAAGCATGTTATTATGGTATTCTCCTTTGAACATTTATTCGGACTGACTTGGCGCATCCTCACGGCATGTTATTGCTGGGTTGCACAAGAAGAATTTAAAATTTTCTCCATGCATGCTATGCAACAACTAATATATAGCTATCCAGATACAAGTGAATAATAATTCCTAGATCTAGTTCCCGACATCGTGTACCAGACACAGTAGTAGAGGAACAGATGTCGGTGACGATGTCTATGAAGCATGTAGAAGATCCTCACGCACAAGCTTGTGTTTGAGGATGTTACCGACTACCCATATCCAACACCTTGATCCAGCAGAGTGAGGGTCTCTCGGGTTACCCCTCTGAGAGTACGCACACATACGTCGAGGCCAATTCCGCAGCGCTTCGCCGTTCAGGACTAAACGACGCAGGTGTATATGAAATTGTAGTCCTCAACACATGAGAGAGAGAAAGTAATTAGTAGCTAGATACAATTGGGTGCACACACCTCAAAACCCCAATTAGAAGAATCTCTAATTCAATTAGAGGGGCTCTAATTAGAATGTCTAATTAGACACTCTAATTCTACAAGAGAGAGGCTTGAGAGCCAATTGTGTGTTTTTCTTTGAGCCTTGGGGTCCTTTATATAGTAGGAGGGCGGGGGAGACTTTCCAAAGGGGGTAGGAGTCCTAGTTGAGCTAGGAGAGGCTTGGCCGCAGCACATGTGGTGGCCGCACATTGCCTCCTAGGCCAACTGGGATTGGGCAAGGTGGAGTCAAACTCCACCTCCCTCTTTCCTTTTCCCATTTTCTCCTTTTTCTTTTCTCCTTTTTCTTTCCAATAAATTCAGGAAAAATACTGGATGACTAGTACAAATATGTGATTCCACCGGGGACCACAAGGCAGCCCCCTAAAATAGGGTGCGGCCATGAGGGGAAATTTTCCCCCTCCGGTACTTCCCCTCTCTATGGAAAGTCCCCCGAAACTCTTTCGGAACCATATGAACCCTTTAGATAAAATCATCAATATTATCTAGCAAATGAAGGAAATATATTTCCGACACCTCGGGACATCTTATGCCCTCTGCATTTGCTCTGTAATGCATGCCGCCTAAATTACTCTCTCGGAACAACTCCGGAATAAATTCCAGTGGTAATAGAAACTGTTTCTAGTACTCTGGACATGCATAAACTGTTTCTAGAAACTGTTTATATAAATTCTCTCCATATATATAAAATATATTTATCACGCAGAAACACCATTGCGATGGTACTCCTAGTTGATCCGGACCTACCGATATAAACAAAAATCAGCCATAACTTAACTTTGTTTTCCCTACAGGTTCAATAGTGTTTGGACATGAAACTCGAAACTCTTTCCTTTCAAATAATCAATAGTGGGACCATGGACGCCCATATTGAGTCCCACATTTTGTACAAATAAAGTGTTGAACCTGTTTGTCATTATACAATTCTCCCATTACTCACGATACCGAACTTACCCGAGACTATGAATTCCGGTATTGCTGAGAAACAATCTCTGGTTCACTTATACCTTAGTCTTGTCTCGTGAATCGGTAAGTTTATTTTTACTCGTTAATGTATTATGATATCCCACATGATGTATCATCACCATACATTGTCTGGAGAACTTATGGATGTCAAGAATACCAAGTGGACCCAGGCATGTAACTCTCTTTTTACGGAGGAGTAGTTCCCATCTCAGTACATCGAGGTAATATACTCCTTTAGAAATACCAAGTGGCTACCTTTATGTTTACCTATTTTATGGTGTGACTCTTGATATTACAAAAGTAAAACCTCCAGAATATATTACCCCAATAACCTCATTATCAAAGGATGCATTATAATATAACCGTGATGTGATATGATTCTAAGGACACATACGTCTTAGTGGAATCTCATAGCATATCAACCTACTTAGGAAATACCCAGCCACGTTGTTCCCTTCCAACAATATGCTATTCATTGATGCTAACATAAACAATGTCCATACTAGGAAAACATAGTCATCAAGCATCCAATGAATTAGTCGTAAAAGGCAATACTAGGGTTTATTTATGTGTTCATATTACTACACATGAGCCTGAGTTTTCCTCTGAATCTCATATTCAGGAACCACGTCGGTTATAGCATAATGATATGAATCATAATTATGAAACAATTGTATAAATATTATTGCCTTTTGGGCATACATCCAACAGTCTTCCACTTGCACAATTCGCAATAATCTGTTTGTATAAGTCCATCAAACATCTAGAAGATGTAAGTGAACACTCATGCAAACACTGTGTGGGAGACATTTTTCATCAACCCCTTTTGAGGTTGTATTATAAAGAAACTATTTCTTTCATGACACCCTTTGATCATAAGATCAACTACAATATAGGCTATTCTATGTGAAACCTTGGTGTTTTAACTAATAATACTGTTTCACCATTTATTACAGATGAGCCTCCATCTTTTGTAAAATACTACACATAGTCCATATAATGAACTGATAGACAAATCTTAGAAATTTTTAAACTTCTACACTTTAATGCTATTGTTATATTGTTCGTAAATATATGCTCAAATTAGCTAAGCACTTTCACCCTTGGTATTCATATAATCATAAGACTATATCTTAATCCTTGGTTAATACTTATCACATAAGTATTGTCTTATTTTATGTACTTATCTCATAATGTAACTCTTACATTATAAGTGTATTCCCCCTTCTTTTGAAAAAACATCTTCAACTAATTGAAATCTTAAAAAATTCAATTTTCCAACAATTATTCCCCGGTTTGCTAGTGTTTACAGTGAATCCTCTATCCAATATGCTTGTCAACACCTTATGTTCCTTGTTGGGTTCGACATTCTTATTTATCTAAATTACTACGATACACCCGCTATACTTGTGGGTCATCAGTTGTCAGGGAGGATTGGAGAATTTCATCTTGATCAATGCCCTCACATCGAATAGGGGCAACCAAACTTTTAAGGTAATTTGCGGTTAGGCCGGTCACGTCACAAAAGGAAGTGAGGGTAGTGGCAAGAAATTGGGTGTCATCTTTGTATGGAGCGGCGAAAACAGCGGCATCATCCGCATAAAGAGAGGTGTCGGGTGATTGGACCACACCGCCTAATAGCGTGGAGATGGCCTTGGAGAGTGGCTTTATGGAGGATGTGGTTCATAGGATCAATCGCCAAGTCGAAAAGGAGGGGCGATAGAGGATCTCCTTGTCAAAGACCGCGGCCATCTTTTATGGGGTAACACGGAATGCCATTGAGTAGCACGCGGGAGGAGGACGTTGAGAGAATGGCCCGTCATGAGTAATCCTTTCCACCATAATAGTTTAGGGAATTATGTTGCATAAATTGTGGAACCAAACTTTGATTCTTGGGCTGGTCGATTGCTTACAAGTGATATTCAATCAATACCTTTAACTACAGTTCGCCGATTGGTCCTTTCTACAATCTGATTAGTACACAATAGGATGCATTATGCATGGTCGTTCCTTGTTGTCATTTTTGTGCCTATTTCTCCCCCCTTTTTTCCTTCCAGTTTTCCAATGTCGAGAAGGAATTAACTTATCTTAATATGAACACATACTTATCTCTTGAAATATATCTCACTAATAAATAGACGGAAGGCTCGAGCAGAGCCCAAATTTAAATTAATAAATCCAACAACGGCCACAGGTACAGAAGAGGCCAAGCCTCGGAACATCCAAACAACAATGAAAATCAAGACACCGCGCGCACGCGGGCGAAAATACGTCCAGAATCAAGGCCCCCTACAATGATCGGAGAAATAGCTACTATAGAACTAACTCTAAGGATACACGCAGGAGAGCTAAGCCTGTCTTGCGGTAGCCTGGAGCGCACGAATCCTACTGATCATTAGCTCCACTGTGTCTCTATCCTGCCGCCTAGCCACTGGCCTCCACACCCTTAGAAAAACCGACATTTTGTACATCAAATCAGCGGGGTGAGACGGGAACTTCCTCTCGATCATAATTTTTTTATAGTGTTCCAGAGGGTCCAGCATAGAGCAGCGCAACAAATGAAGAAGACACCCTTTAATTGGCCCTTGCAGTTGCTAATATGTCGATAAATGTCTGCAAAGCAAGAGGGGTTCCAGTCGAGCCGTAGCAGATCCCTGGCAACGCTCCGCATGAACTGGGCCAGGGAGCATGTGAAGAAGATGTGGTTTGTGTCTTCCACGTCCCCGCACAGCGCACAACACCAATCCGAGGGTCCATCTCGACGTTGGATATTCTCATTGGAAGGGAGGCGCTTCCAAATGAGTTGCCAAATGAAGATTCGGATCTCCAGAGGCACCGCAATCTTCCAGATCTCCGCAAAATGTTTGCGGGGTGTGCCTTGACAAAGGTCCCGATATAGAGACCTCACGGAGAACCGCCCCGAGGGTTCTAATGACCAGGAGAGTTTGTCTGGGTCCGTGGAGGTCCGGATCCCTTCTAGCTCACGCATGAGGAGGTCCCATTCCACCCGATCATCGACGCCAAGGGATCGGCGCAGTGGGATGTGCCACTGATCCTCCCGGTACGCAAGAGTCACAGAAACCTTTGGGTGGTAGGTGAGGGCTAAGAGGCGAGGGAACATGTCTCCCAGGGGTCCCAAGCCGATCCACCAGTCTAACCATAGAGCCGTGGAGGATCCGTCGCCAATGTCATGCTTCACCCCCAAGTGAAAGAACGGTTTGAGACGCTGGAGAGCATTCCAGAATTGGGAGCCTGGCCCATGGGTGTGGACTAACATGTCCTTGTTATGTAGGTATTTGTTCCTAATAATCATCGCCCAAAGACCCCTATCTCTGTTAGCGAGATATGTATATAGATTAGGGTGTTCCCTGCATATTTATCCTGTACATGTAATATAAATAGTGGCCTTTGGCCAATATATGTGGATTATTTCTCTCACAATAACATGGTATCATACTAGGTTTTAGGTCTTCCACGTCGCCGCCGCCAGATCGTCCTCGAGTGCTCCCGTCCCTGCGCAGTCCGCCTCCAATCTCTGGCCCCCGTCCAGGTCAACAGACCTCCGTTGCCTTCTTCCTGCTCCGTTCCTGGCTGCTGCCGCTGCTCCGTTACCGGCCGCTGCTCCGTTCCTGTCTGCTGCCGCTGCTCCGTTCCCGGCCGCTGCTCCGTTCCCGGCTCCAGAATGTTGCCGTCGTCCCTAGGTCGCCGCTGCCCGTCGCGCTCGTCTGTCCTGGCCGCCTTCGACACTGCCGCGCCCGCCGCCGCTCGTTGTTCCGGGCCGTCGTCCGTCGCCCGCTGTTCCGTCTCCGGCCGACGTCCGCCGCCGTTCCGTCTGCGACCGCCTGCTGGTTCTCATTCCAGCCACCGGTTCTGCTCTCCTCTAGGGCCCCTTGTTCTGTTCCGGTCGCTGGTTCTGGTTGCCGCAACTGACGTGAAGCAGCCCATCAATGGGACGCATTGACCGGATCTAACTGATCGGTTGCTCAAAAAAAAATTTGATTGGTTGCTCTAAAAATAATAATAACAAATGTCCCCGTCCTATGCTGATCCTCCGTGGTTTGTTATCTGTTTCGACGCCTCCTCCGATGACATGCAAATCCTCCGTGGTTTGTTGTCTGTTTCGACGCCTCCTCCGATGACATTTACATGTCACTCTACATCAACTCTTACGGTCTCTGTGCGTACTTGCGGCTGTGCTACTTCGTCTCCATTGCCTAGTGGCTCTACGTCGTCGGCGTCGTTGTCGACTCGCCGATTTACGTCGACTCTCATGGTGTCTGCCCGCTCTATGTCGACTTCGTCTACGCCGACTCGTCGCTCTACGTCGACCCCATCTATGTTGACTTGCCGCTCTACGTCGACTCTCGTGGTGTCTGCCCGCGGTTGTGGCCGCTCTATGTCGACTCCGTCTACGCCGACTCGTCGCTCTACGTCGACTCCGTTTATGTCGACTCGCCGCTCTACGTCGAATCTTGCGGCATATGCACACGGTTCGGGTCCTCGCGTGGCTTGTGCACGCACTTGTGATCGCTCTCCGTTGACTCCCCGCGTGACTACCACGCGTGCTGGTGATTGGTCCTCCATGGTTGACATGTCTACCTCGACCTCTTCAGTTGCGTCTTTGAGTGCGCATGAGATTGCGCAGCTCCGATGCATGCTTGCTACTTGGGACTCTTCACCGACAGATACTGCCGGTTCTGCGGCTGACTTTTCTGGCAATGAGAGACCACCTTCTTCTCCTTCAGGTACATCCTCTTGGATTCTTGATACCGGGGCATCTTTCCATATGACTTACGATTCTTCCTCTTTAAGCTCTGTTTGACCTGTCGAGTCTCCTGTCTCTGTTCGTACTGCCGATGGTACTACCATCCTTGTTGCTAGTCGAGGCACTCTTAGCAGTTCCGCATTTAATGTTCCGTCTGTTGCTCATGTTCCCCGACTCACCATGCAGGTCTTCTCTGGTATTCAGATCGTTGATTCTCGTTGTAGGGTCACTCTAGATTTTTATTAATGTTCTGTTCAGGATCGTTGCACGGGCGCTTTGCTTGGTGCTGGCCCCCGACGCCATGATGTCCTATGGGAGCTTGACTGGCTTCGTCTTCCTTCCGCTGCCACCGTCGCCAGTCTCTCGGCCCCTATCGTCGCAGCCACCAGCTCTTTTCCGCAGTGGCATCATCGTCTAGGCCACTTATGTGGTTCTCGTCTCTTGTCTCTTGTTCATCGTGGTGTTCTGGGGTCTGTCTCCGGAAATACTTCTTTGGATTGTATGAGTTGTAGGCTTGGTAAGCAGATTCAACTACCATATCCTCATAGTGATTCTGTGTCTGAACGTCCTTTTGATCTTATTCATTCAGATGTTTGGGGTCCGGCTCCCTTCACTTCAAAAGGCGGTCATCGGTACTATATTATTTTCATAGATGATTACTCTCGTTACACTTAGATTTACTTTATGTCCTCCCGTAGTGAGGTTCTCTCTATCTATAAGCGCTTTGCTGCCATGGTTCATGTAGGGCCCGCCCTTCGAAACCACTGTTCAAGGACACCCCCCATATGCATACATTCACGATCCCAGGAAATTCAGTCGTGAACAACATATCAAGGTGGTACACAGATACAATATCCATTACACGGTTGCACAAACACTTACAAAGACACATGGTCACATGACCAAGACTACACGGTTGTCACGCAGGACAACACACACAGCGGAAGACTAAACACACACAAAACGCGGTAGATCCCAAGTCACGCCTTAACCTACAGGCTGCTGACCCGGAGACGATCCTAGTTCGCAAAGCCATCAGCTCCATACTCCTTTTCGTTAATCTTAATCTGAGACTCCTTCTCAAAATCTGGCAAGTTGATACCAGGGACGAAACAAATATGAGTACATTTGAATGTACTCAGCAAGACATCCATCATGTAACTTACCAAATGCAGGTATGCTTATATGGTGTAATAGGTAGGCTATAAATAGGGTTCACTATCAATGGTGTTCATATAGGATGACACCACAGTTGCAGTCAGGTAAATCTATATCTTCGTTGAAGAAGATACTTCAGAAGAAAATAAGATAGTTTTTCTTTCTCTTGTAGATATCACATGTACAAGAGGTTTTGTAAACCTTTGTTAAAAGAAAGTTTTCTCTTTGCAAAACTTGTTGGAATCAGTTTCCAGATGTTTGCTTAGAGAAGAAAGATTTTCTTTGCAAAACTTTTTGTAAAACAACTTCTGGCTTTTCATCATCGGTACCTCCACGGCACAAGATTCCTTCCTTTCCGAACTTCCCGAGTTCAACACCTTTTTGAAAACATCCTTTTTGAAAACATTGACACAATGCTAGCTACATGGCCATTCAACTGTCCATATCCGAGGACGCGGCTTCTTCGAAAAAGTTGTACTCTGCAGAGGTGTACACATCCACCAGATACAGTACACCTGCCGTGAACAACCACGGACTATAACAACAGTATGTAGAACATCAGATAACTGATCATAACCTTCCACTATGTTCAAACTAGAATGTGTCTATCTCTCAGTTGAGTCTTACCGTCATCCCCGGCACCGAGCTATTCCCCGCCAGCCTGGATGCCCCAACTGATGCGACCGGAGGGTAACTTAATACCACACTTTTTATGTCTCAACATTGGGAGTTTTGACGACATTCGGTTCGAGGGAGTCCGTCCCCTTATAGCGATTGAGATAGAACACACACTAACAAGAACAAACTTCTAGTTAAGCCCCGTGCCCATGTTGGGGTAGGGTGGCAGTACGGTAAAGGTTGTCCGGCGAAGACTAGGTTATGTGTCATTTTTGAAAAACACCATTTTTCTCAAAAATGACCACTTCCACATTCCTCCGGAGAATAAGGATCCGCCTTTTCTCCGGGTTTTCCATAAAGCCTTTGTTTTGTAAAAAACACAATTTTAAGGTGTCCACTTAGGGACTAATATTGGTGATGGTAATAAATACCATATGGTGGCTTATGGGCTTGGTAACACCAAGTATTAACTAATGGCATAGCAATAGTATATATATAGTAGTATTCACTCAAACATAGTTTTTGGAAATCAAAGTTTTGTAAAACTTTTCAGAATTAAAACGTGCATGATAGATAATGATAAGTGTATTATAACAGCAAGCATCAGGATGGCTTGCCTTAAATCTCTTAATGTCCCTGGCCTTGAAGTAACTTGAACTTGACGCACAGCTCCACAACTGCTTCTTCTTCTTCTTCGATTTCTAGCGTCGTAAAAGAATAAAAGACACACTCTTAGGTCTAAAGACCAAACAACTAAGCTAAGAAACACATACAGCAACAAATGTTCACTCACGAGTTCTCTCGAAATGATATCGCGAAAAACTATCTCACATAACTCTCACTGTCCAAAACTATCGTCTGACAACATGTATGGTTTAGAAAATCATACCCCACATCTTACATACCATATATGGAGTGGTGTACCACTCTCATAATAAGATATCTAAGAAGCTAAAAAATATAGCTTGTGGGTACAAAGGGTTAGGTTACTAAGGTAAACAAAAAGACAGAACAATACCCATGGCAGTGGGTATTAGCAACACACAAGCAATTGTCACTTAATAAGTTTATGATTAATTGGGATGTTTAGTTCACAAGATACTCCTAAACACCACAACAACACTAGCACAACAATTATAACAAGCATGACACTCATGCTAAGGTACACACTCAGATAATTTTCAAACAACAGGTAAACACATATCAATTGAATAGACTATTTATTTACTACACTAGTGTTTACTTGAAGTTATGGAACCCATCAATCATGAAAATTTATCAAACAACCAGTAGATCATAACCAAAGAATCATGTCATAAAAATAATCTAAAACACAATCATCACTCAAGATAATACTCCTATCAAAAGCATAAAAACAGGAATGCACTAATTACACACTAGTATGGAAATTATACACAAGCATGCTATAAGGAGTACTTACAATATACAACTATAGCACATGCAACTAAATAAATCATGGCATCATAACATAAGTAATAACTTCCTAAATATGCTATAATAAACTCATACACTTACAAAATAAAAGATGACAATACTAGAGCAAAAATCACCATTTTCCAGTGGTGACACTAGTTCAACACTATAGAAGCAAACAATGCTACTATGATGCTTAAATATAAACAAGCAAGTCATGATCATAAAATTTACCTAATAACAGTACACAAATCTTACACATGCTAGTAAGCACAAACATCAAAAATAATTTCATGAAACAACTATTAAGCATGCATAAATTAATTCTAGCAATTTATGTTTTCTTTAATCAATTACTAGCAAGCAAGCAAGGTATAACTTACACAACCAGTAGCTATGCACTTAAAGATAAGTCCTCTAAACCTTTTCAAAAATCCAAACACTCAATTTAAAATCATTCACAACAATCTATCAATCAAAAGGAATTTATTTCATTTGCAAATAATTTAATTTAGCACTCAATAGTGAATCATTTCTTAACGTGATACTCCTAAGGAGTATTATGCTAACAAATGGATCACATCTAACATACTAGTATCTGCTGATAAGAAATAAACTTCTCACTTGCATAAGTGAAAACAAACAATTATATTTTCCATGGTGGAAAATAGCAATCAATCATATAATTAAAACATGATAATTTCTCACATGTGCATGGTTGGGGATTTTCATCCACAACCAAGATGCAATGGGACCATTGGGTTATGGGCCCATTAATACCAAGGAAAAAGAGGTACTAAGCCTCTGGTTACTCATGACAAACATTAGCATGCAAGATAAATAATACAAAGCCTTTTATTCTAGTGGAAACAATACTAGTGCATAAGAATAACAAAACCTACACATGCTTCACTATAAAAAGACATGCAAGCTAACAGAGGTATTAAGTTCAAAATAACAGTACCAAAATGGTACTGGATCCATAGCAATCATAGCACAAAATTTATTAATGCATTCACACAAAGATCTAGCTCACACATAAACTCCAAAATAATAAAACTAGAAAATAACAAATGCTAGTTCATTTTTATTTGAGTTTCCAATCATGCACACACCTTCTAAGGTAGATGTACTGTAAGAAAACAAACTAATAACAAGTCCTAACAACTTTATACATGCTAGGAAGCAAGATGAAATCATCCACACAATTCATTTCAAACAAGAACACATTCCAAAGCAAATACAGAAAAGCTGCTGTCTCTAGATCTGTTTACCAAAAATAATCTAGAGCTCCAAAAATTATTCTAAGATAGTAAAACATAGATCTAGTTAATACCAAACTCATCCAATTGGATTAGCTCCAAAAATCATTTTTAAACTCATTCTAAAAATCATAGAAGAGCCTACTGGTCTTTTATTAATCTGGATGGAATTGTCATTCTATAAATAACCTTGATGTGAGGTCAACTGCATTGGATAGATATTTTCAATACCTATCCAGAACATTTTAGTATGTTCCATTGGGTTACATATTTTAAAAGTTATGGTCAAAACATTCTCATAGACGGTCTGTGGCAAAACAGTTCTTGTGCCCAAAATATTGGTCCAAAAGTAGATCTGAAAATTTTATATGGTTTAGATTTCCTTTCTTATGGTCCATGATTTTTTCCAGATTTTAATTTGCAGTTTTACTATTTTTGCAACGTCCAAAGGAAAAGCATCCAATTCTATTAAAAATTAAAAGGATAAAAGAGTATCACAGCGCGGGCTGGATCCGTGTGGCTGCGGCCCAGTTAAGAGCGAGCGCGGCCCAGCACAGCATAGCGCACGCGCGCGGCGCGGGATGGGCCGCGTTTGAAGGGGGTCGTCGATCTCAGATCGAACGGCTCGCCCACTTCTTCTTCCTCTCCCTTACTGTCTCTCACTCGCCCGAACGGAGAAGAAAAGGGTGCGGGCAAAGCTCACCTTGGGGGGCTCGGGGAGGTCTGAGCGGGCGCGGGGTAGTTGTAGGAGGGCAGGGGAGTTGAGGGGCAGCGTCGGCGGCGAGCGGCGTGGCTCCACGCGGCGGAACGCGGCAGACGTCCGCGGCGGCGCCCACGGACGGCGGCGGCGCCTCCGGCGGGTAGAGGGCGCGGGACTATGTCTGGGGGGTTCAGGGGAACATGGGGGGTGGGCCTAGGGTGGAGGGAGGGGCTGGGATGGTGTGGTGCGGGCAGGGCCTCGCCATGGCCGAGGTGATCACCTGCGGCCAGTGCTCGAGCTCGGGGTTCTCTAGGGGCTAGGGCAGGGGTTCAAAAAGACTAGGGGAGCTAGTAGAGAGTGAGAGAGATGCAGGGGCGCAAGGGCACGGCCCTGGGTACTTATAGCTGAGGGAGAAACCTCAAGGGCATTTTGGGGAGCTCGGGTGGATGCCAACAATGGCATAGAGCAAACCCTAGGGCTTAAGGTCTTTTCCATTTCATGCACTGGCTTGTCCTAGTCACCTAGCATGTGGTTGCAGGTCTTATCCTGGCCAATGGGTGCAAGTGGAGCAAGTGGCAAAGCCAAAAGGTCAAGGGTATGGGCTCCCACACCTGCCACATCATCACCTCTTCTCTCTCTCATAACTCCAGGCCTAAGGCTTCCAGAAGGTATCCAAAGCATGCTGGTTAGAGTAGGAACTATGGTCAACACACTAGGTATGGTCATGCTTCCAAAAGATCAAGGAAACATCAAGAAAACTAATGTGCAAAAGTGTATCCTAGACTGTTCACTACAAAAATTCAGAAAATTCAGTCTTATGACTTAGAAAAATTCTAAGTGTTGAAAACAGATTAAAAGTTGCAAAAGTTGAGTTTGTTTTCAAGGTTAAAATGATTCTCAAAATTTGTTTTCAAGACATGGACTTGTTAACCATGTTATATAATTTCAGAAACAACTTTTGAAAATCATTTTGAAATAATTTAAGGTCATGAAAACAATGTGGAAAAAGGTATACTTTCTGTTTTTATCTGTTTCTCAAAACAGCCTTTTTCTGCCTTAATTTTATGCCACAAAAACAATAAGCAAAAGATAGTTTTTATTTCTCCAAAAATAAAAGTGAGTTCATGGGTTTGTAGTACATATATCAAGGATTAATTAAATGTCAAGAAGTCATAAAATAACAATTTATAGTTTGGTGAAAACAAAGGTAGGAAACAGGTACTTAGCTTTATTTTCAGGAAATGTTTTCCATTGAGAACTTAAAAGAAAACTTTCATAACTCATTTGAAAACTTGTTTTCTTGGATCCAACAAAGTTAAAAGTTTGTTTTAAGATGCAAACAAGAATGATCCAAGTCTTGGAATAAAAATCCACTCAGGTAATAATAGGAAAAGATCAGGGAAAAATATCAGGAATATTTTTCAGAAACATCTGGTGTTGGTTTTATAAAGAAACAAAACTTGTGTTGCAAATATGAATAAGATCATAAACACATGTTAGTTCAAACAATCATGTTTTTAGAAAAATATATTTGTTGGCCCGAATTTTTGTCTTCTTGAGCACAGTCCAAGAGTCCAAAAACTGGGGTGTGACAGACCTTCCCCCCTTAAAAGAATCTCGTCCCGAGATTCGCAGGCAAGCGAAAAGAGGGTATGGTCAAAACAATGTTAGATGATTTGTTTTTCAAAACAATGTGTTGGTGATTTGTAACATTATTTACAGGGGCTTCCCCCCTTTGATTTATCTTACCAGAATTCACCGGTAAATTTGTTTTCTTTTTAAGGTTTGGGTGCCATGTTCTAAACCTCGAACTTATTGTTTTTCAAAACCATGCTATCAAACCAGGGTTTATTTTGTAGCTAAAAAACCTATTTTTCCCAAACTCATAAGATCAATTTAATGGACATCCACCAACATTTACTTAGCATGAGCTTTCCATTGCTCATCTCAAAATCAAAGAAAATACACTATCTAAAATTTAAAACATTTGTTTCCCTCAAGGGTTTTTTATCAAGCTCATAAAGCTATACCAACTCTGTGTACTACCAATTTCTTTAAGGTCCTTTCAAAATCTCCAAACTCTTTTCTCATGATCGAAGCTAAATCATTTTCCTCCAATAATCTCAACAGAGCGTGACAAGCTCCGAGAATAAACCATCAAGAACAATCATCTACTAAATCCAGGTCATATTGATTTTTTTCCTAAAATCCAAAATCATCATTTTATATCCACAAATCTTTCTAAACTTCAACCATTCTTCAAAAACTACAAATCTTAGTTACTGATAACTTCCCAATCCTTGGGGTCCACAACTGGTTATCCCCGGATATTATATCATAATTCAACTCCGCTAAAAAGCATATGATGCTCAATCTTTCCTCCATAAGCTAAACCTCAATGAGTTTTCCACCATATCATATTCTAAGATCTGGTTCCTCCAAAACATACATACAACAGATCTTGTTGCCTAGTAACGATCATAGTTTATCCATCCAATATTTTTTTCCAACCTTTCACTTCTTCAAAATAGCTATAGAATCATCCTAAGGCACCTTTCTCTTTGTTTTTGGAAAATGTTGATTGCACGTTTTTCTTTTAAAAGGGTGATAACAACTCTGTAACATATCAACTCTGTAAGGTACCCGGTGAGGTATCAGGCTTTAGATACCAACTCGGTAGGGTATTAAAACGAAAATTGATGAGCCAAAACTGTAGGGTTTAAAGCTTAAGATTAGATGAGGTTATATTACCAATTTTGTAAGGTCTCCAATTCTGTAAGGTCTTGAATTGGAATTAGATGAAGCCATTTTACCAACTCTGTAGAGTGGCAACAATTTAATGTGGCAACAATTTAATTTACTCTGTAGGGTGTTATACTAAAATTAGATGAGATTTTCTTAGTATCGTTAGTTATTTAAGATTTTATTTATTCCGACGTGACACTTCTAGTGTTCCATTTACGTCGGGTTTTTCAGGGTACGACGACACACAAACAAGGGGGTTCACAGGTTTGGTTCGAAAACGTACCATTGGCTATGGCATGAGTCGCAGATGCTCCTACAACATCATCTTGGTCTCGAGGTCCACTCATCAGACTCTTGCGTTTCTTCTGGGATGGACCTTGGTTTTCTTGGGGTTCATCAGGATGGAATAGAACACGGTTCTTCTTGGGGCAATCACGAGCAAAGTGTCCTTCTTGTCCATAGGTAAAGCAACCCATGGTTCTAGGCTTGACCTTAACACGCCTCCTTGAAGATTGTGGCATCGCAGGCAAAACGCTGCGAGTCACCCATGAACTAGTTTCTCCTGGTGTCACTATCATCCTTTTGCGGCTCTCTCCAGCAAGCAGTTGCTGGTATCCTCTCATAAGGAAGGCAGTATTCTCAGCGTTGGTGATGACAAGCTGAGTCAACTGTTCTAGGGCAGCATGAGTGGTTATGTGTTTAGCACGAGCGGCTTCACTTTCTTCCCTCAGCAGAGCAACCGTCGGCTCAGGTGATGGAGGTAGATCGCTGGCCATGCTGAAGACAAAGAACGGTGTAAGACGGGAGCAACTAAAGGTGGTTTTGGTTTTGAAAACTTGTGACACATACCGGCTCATGACGGAGATGAGAACGGTAGATACCACAACAACAAGCAACGTCGAAGAAACAAACGCCAACTCAAACCAAGATTAACATACGCATGAAACAGAGTCTTAACATCGTAACTTGATTTACGGGTTCACAAGGCTACATCAGAAGGCTTACAACACAACTAGCACACTCAAAGCTCTAACAGAGTTCACACAATACAGACAAACAAGCGTCTGGGGTGGAAATAACACAACTCCTAACATCCCGCGGCAATCCTAAGTGCTCGAGGAAGCGCGTAGCTGTTCCTCCAACTCTTCAACTCTGGTCTTGCTGGCTGCAAGCTGAAGCTGAAGGGCTCTCACTCGTGTGCGGTGCTGGGAGTCAGTGTACTTCATGTTCTTCTTCAGTACCTTGAGACGACGCTCGGTAGCCGAAGATGTACCAAGACTGGCTTCTAGCTGGTCTATCTCTCTTCCTCGGAGGTCATAATGTGCTCCAACTTTATCAAGGGAGAGTTGGGTGTTGTACAGCTGTCCCTCCAAGTGCTGGAAGTGACGAGCAAACACAAAGTCTCCAGTGACTTCTACTGGCTTGTCGTCCTCGTCGCGTCTTCCAAAGTATCTATAAGGGGTGCCTGCAAACTTGCCGCGAAAGAATTTCGCGAGCTTGGCAATTGGTCAGCTGCATCACTCTAAGGATACCATCTTCCCAATTGTTCTCCACAACTTCCCAAATGATTTCTGGGGTTGACAATGCTAGCAAAGGTGCACGGATGGTGCAGACCACCAACCAGGACAATTCTCGTCCATCCTGGTGAATCTGGGCTCCCTTCAACTCAGGTGTGGGACGATCGATAAGATGAGTCATCTTGATCAAATCCTCCTCAAAGCGGCAGTAGCAAGGTGCATGCGATCCCAGCCGGAAGGACTTGGTGAAGACAACTGCCATCTACACAAGATTTTAAAGTGGATTAAGTTAGGTAACAGTGTGCAAAATTTTAAGATGCTCCTTTTTAACCTTAGTGTAAATAGGGTTATGGAAACACGGAGGGGATGGAGTATAGAATTCTTTTTTTAAAAAAAAAATAGTCATCTTAGTGACCTGGGGTTATTAACTTTAATTAGTAGAGTACTAGCTAACGTCCATGCTAACTAAGGTCTCCTAAGGTCAGGATAGCTCTGATACCAACTCTGTAGGGCCCGCCCTTCGAATCACTGTTCAAGGACACCCCCGATATGCATACATTCACGATCCCAGGAAATTCAGTCGTGAACAACATATCAAGCTGGTACATAGATACAATATCCATTACACGGTTGCACAAACACTTACAAAGACACGTGGTCACATGACCAAGACTACACGGTTGTCACGCAGGACAACACACAACACACACAGCGGAAGATTAAACACACACAAAACGCGGTAGAGCACAAATCACGCCTTAACCTACACGCTGCTGACCCGGAGACGATCCTAGTTCGCAAAGCCATCAGCTCCGTACTCCTCTTCGTTGATCTTCTTCTGAGACTCCTTATCAAAATCTGGCAAGTTGATACCAGGGACGAAACCAATATGAGTACATTTGAATGTACTCAGCAAGACATGCATCATGTAACTTACAAAATGCAGGTATGCTTATATGGTGTAATAGGTAGGCTATAAATAGGGTTCACTATCAATGGTGTTCATATAGGATGACACCAAAGTTGTAGTCAGGTAAATCTATATCTTCGTTGGAGAAGATACTTCAGAAGAAAATAAGATAGTTTTTCTTTCTCTTGTAGATATCACATGTACAAGAGGTTTTGTAAACCTTTGTTAAAAGAAAGTTTTCTCTTTGCAAAACTTCTTGCAATCAGTTTCCAGATGTTTGCTTAGAGAAGAAAGATTTTCTTTGCAAAACTTTTTGTAAAACAACTTCTGGCTTTTCATCATCGGTACCTCCACGGCCCAAGATTCCTTCCTTTCCGAACTTCCCGAGTTCAACACCTTTTTGAAAACATCCTTTTTGATAACATTGACACAATGCTAGCTACATGGCCATTCAACTGTCCATATCCGAGGACGTGGCTTCTTCGAAAAAGTTGTACTCTGCAGAGGTGTACACATCCACCAGATACAGTACACCTGCCGTGAACAACCACGGACTGTAACAACAGTATGTAGAACATCAGATAACTTATCATAACCTTCCACTATGTTCAAACTAGAATGTGTCTATCTCTCAGTTGAGTTTTACTGTCATCCCCGGCACCGAGCTATTCCCCGCCAGCCAGGATGCCCCAACTAATGCGACCGGAGGGTAACTTAATCCCACACTTTTTATGTCTCAACATTGGGAGTTTTGACGACATTCGGTTCGAGGGAGTCCGTCCCCTTATAGCGATTGAGACAGAACACACACTAACAAGAACAAAATTCCAGTTAAGCCCCGTGCCCATGTTGGGGTAGGGTGGCAGTACGGTAAAGGTTGTCCGGCGAAGACTAGGTTATGTGTCATTTTTGAAAAACACCGTTTTTCCCAAAAATGACCACTTCCACATTCCTCCGGAGAATAAGGATCTGCCTTTTCTCCGGGTTTTCCATAAAGCCTTTGTTTTGTAAAAAACACAATTTTAAGGTGTCCACTTAGGGACTAATATTGGTGATGGTAATAAATACCATATGGTGGCTTATGGGCTTGGTAACACCAAGTATTAACTAATGGCATAGCAATAGTATATATATAGTAGTATTCACTCAAACATAGTTTTTGGAAATCAAAGTTTTGTAAAACTTTTCAGAAGTAAAACATGCATGATAGATAATGATAAGTGTATTATAACAGCAAGCATCAGGATGGCTTTCCTTAAATCTCTTAATGTCCCTGGCCTTGAAGTAACTTGAACTTGACGCACAGCTCCACAACTGCTTCTTCTTCTTCTTCGTTTTCTAGCGTCGTAAAAGAATAAAATACACACTCTCAGGTCTAAAGACCAAACAACTAAGCTAAGCAACACATACAGCAACAAATGTTCACTCACGAGTTCTCTCGAAATGATATCGCGAAAAACTATCTCACATAAGTCTCACGGTCCAAAACTATCGTCTGACAACATGTATGGTTTAGAAAACCATACCCCACATCTTACATACCATATATGGAGTGGTGTACCACTCTCATAATAAGATATCTAAGAAGCTAAAAATATAGCTTGTGGGTACAAAGGGTTAGGTTACTAAGGTAAACAAAAAGACAGAACAATACCCATGGCAGTGGGTATTAGCAACACACAAGCAATTGTCACTTAATAAGTTTATGATTAATTGGGATGTTTAGTTCACAAGATACTCCTAAACACCACCACAACACTAGCACAAAAAATATCACAAGCATGACACTCATGCTAAGGTACACACTCAGATAATTTTCAAACAGCAGGTAAACACACATCAATTGAATAGACTATTTATTTACTACACTAGTGTTTACTTGAAGTTATGGAACCCATCAATCATGAAAATTTATCAAACAACCAGTAGCTAATAACCAAAGAATCTGGTCATAAAAATAATCTAAAACACAATCGTCACTCAAGATAATACTCCTATCAAAAGCATAAAAACAGGAATGCACTAATTACACACTAGTATGGAAATTCTACACAAGCATGCTATAAGGAGTACTTACAATCTACAACTATAGCACATGCAACTAAATAAATCATGGCATCATAACATAAGTAATAACTTCCTAAATATTCTATAATAAACTCATACACTTACAAAATAAAAGATGACAATACTAGAGCAAAAATCACCATTTTCCAGTGATGACACTAGTTCAACACTATAGAAGCAAACAATGCTACTATGATGCTTAAATATAAACAAGAAAGTCATGATCATAAAATTTACCTAATAACAGTACACAAATCTTACACATGCTAGTAAGCACAAACATCAAAAATAATTTCATGAAACAACTATTAAGCATGCATAAATTAATTCTAGCAATTTCTATTTTCTTTAATCAATTACTAGCAAGCAAGCAAGGTATAACTTACACAACCAGTAGCTATGCACTTAAAGATAAGTCATCTAAACCTTTTCAAAAATCCAAACACTCAATTTAAAATCATTCACAACAATCTATCAATCAAAAGGAATTTATTTCATTTGCAAATAATTTAATTTAGCACTCAATAGTGAATCATTTCTTAACGTGATACTCCTAAGGAGTATTATGCTAACAAATGGATCACATCTAACATACTAGTATCTGCTGATAAGAAATAAACTTCTCACTTGCATAAGTGAAAACAAACAATTATATTTTCCATGGTGAAAAATAGCAATCAATCATATAATTAAAACATGATAATTTCTCACATGTGCATGGTTGGGGATTTTCATCCACAACCAAGATGCAATGGGACCAGTGGGTTATGGGCCCACTAATACCAAGGCAAAAGAGGTACTAAGCCTCTGGTTACTCATGACAAACATTAGCATGCAAGATAAATAATACAAAGCCTTTTATTCTAGTGGAAACACTACTAGTGCATAAGAATAACAAAACCTACACATGCTTCACTATAAAAAGACATGCAAGCTAACAGAGGTAAGCGTGTCTCTGGATGGGAAAACCACCCGGTACTCGAGCCTCAAAATCTGCCTCAATCCCAATCACACTCGATCAGGTGGCGAAGCTCGGCACCCTGGTCCTCTCACGAATAAATTAGCATCCTAGTGTCCAACTTGAGCACACCGGACAGGAATAATTCACCTTAAAGAGTCATTTTGGTCATAAATATCAGAAAGATACTAGATGAGTTTGGAATGTGATATTATATAAAACTCGATTTTTGCGTCGTGCATTGCACCTATCTTTTTTTCATTTCTTTCGGTTGGCTTTTTTTAGTCTTATAATGTTGAGAAGATATTGAACTCTCGCGACATGCATGCATATTCATGTCTTCCAATCTATCATCACGTTTGAGATTATATTGCAACCTAAGTGTCCAAGTTGAACCCTACGCCTACTTTTGTCCTTAACTCTATCTTGACAAGAAAGCGGCAATCCTAGTCTCCAACTTGTATCCGATGGTGATTAATACTTCGTTCTAAAGTCTAACTAGATTGATACTGTTCAATCATTTGCACAAGTATTGCTTGGTCAATGATTTTGTGACATACGATATGCCTCTTTTCTACTGGTATGTTTTTTTCTTTGGTCTCTAGTTTGATGACGTTGAGAAGAAATTGACTACCCACAACATGCATCCATATTTTTCTCTTTTAATCTATCATCAGAATAGTTATTATCGGCCAGGTATTTTTCTCCAGTTGGCCTAGTTTTTTTTTATGATTTATTATCGGCCAGGTTATATCAGTCTTGATTAATTAATCATTATGGTACCGCTTCTATGTACACACGGCTACTTAGGCTGGTGCCAGTGCACTATCCGTTATAGCGATGTCACGTCAGCTTTTATCCTCACTCTCACCACACTTTCACCCCACGGAGCCAGTGCACGGGCTGTAGTACCAGCTCTCACTTCTCTCTCCTCCACATCAGCATTTCTTTTTCAGATTAAGTTATTTCACTCGCTTTTGTTTAGACGTTCAAAATAATGGAAGAAAATTATTTTATTGAACTAAAAATCTTACCGATTACATAATAATGAATAAAATTGCATAATAAATTTAAAAAATTACATAATAAATAAAAAATAAATTCTAATCCTCCTCCTCCTCATCCTTATCATCTTCCAGCCCAAGCTCTTTTTCCACCATCTTGATGGCCTTCGCATGTTTGCGTTTTTCTGCTTCGTCCATGTCGGCTGTTGATCGGTCCTTCATTTTGTTCCATTGCTTGAGTAGTTTAGCCTTCACTAAACCATTCCACATGTTCTTCATCGCGAAGGATTTACTTGCTACCTCACTGCTTGATGAGGATTCCTTCCCCTTCCTCTTTCCCTTCTCCTTACGTGCCGTGGCCTTGGCCCTATCGCGGCCCATTGGACGGTCCTCCTCCGTCGCCTCGCTAGAGCTGTACTCACCAGAAACTCCCAGACGGCTTCTCTTGGCAGTGGAATCGGATCCACTACCAGGACCATGTTGTCCTTTCCACTTCGCTTCATTGCGAACAGTTTGCCACCAGTGGTGTCGTCTGAAAGGCTGAGTCACTCTTATGTCATTCTTATACCTCGCCATTGCCGCCTTCATGACCATTGCATCGTATGCTCCACTCTGACGTACCGCTTCTTCTTGGATGTGGTATCCATTGAATAAGGACACCTCACGGTTGTAGACGTTTCAATGATCCTTCAGTTGCTTAGTGGTCCGATGACGGGCAGGTTCCGAGGTAGAGTTGAAGGTTTCAGCTATCTGACCCCAAAAACTATTGTTGGTCTTGCTATTACCAGAGTCCTTGGAGTAAAAAATCCAAGCATGAACCTACCCCGAAATAGATATTGTTAGTCATATAATAAAATAAAATTCCATATTAAATATGTGACGGGTAAGTAAATTACCAGTTTTTCCTCGTCCGCAGTTGTCCATTCAAGCCTCTTTGGACGCTTTGGTAGGATTGTTTCCGCGGCTTCAGACCCGGAGATTGGAGCAGTGGCTTCAGGAGGTGGTGGGGGGCACAGACCATATGGCGGGTATGGACCATACGGAGGTGGAGGGTAAGGACCGTACGAAGGTGGTGGGTACGGAGGTATAGTCCCACTCCCGCTACCTGTAGGTGGACCATGTGGAGGTGGTGGGGGGTATGGATACGGAGGCGGAGGGTATGGACCATATGGCCCCGGAGGTGGAGGGTATGGACCATATGGCCCCGGAGGTGGTGTGCCGGAGGGGTATAATACTCGGGGAAGCGGCGAAGAACCGACATTTGAGCGACGATGTGTCGGAGAGATATCATCTAGGGGAAGGGCTGGTGACCCGTCGGACTGCAAGAGATCGGTGAATGAGGTCATATCTGGAGTCCAACCAGACATGGTGGAGAAGATTTGAGAGAGTGGAGGAGAGAAATGAGATGAAAGGGGTGTGGAATGAGTGAAACCGGGTGGGGGTATTTATAGGGGGTTGGGGCTGAAATTTGAATTTTTTTTGCCTTTTTTTTCGAATTTTCGGAGGCTGCAATGGCTACCTCAACGGCTAGCTGACGTGGACGAATCACAGTCGCCACGTCAGCTAGCCGTTGCCCGCTCCCGCTCTCGCCTCCCTATCACCCCCACGTGCCAGCGCGTCGCCCGCCTCTCGCCTCCCTCTCGCCCCGCTATCGCCTCCAGCGCGGGCGGCAGCGGGACGGTAGCGGGCACTACCGCCGGGCGGTGGATCCGTCGCCCCGCGCTGCCGTCTCGCCCGGCTATCGCCTCGCCGCGGGCGGTATCATCCCGCCTATAGCCCGCGTTGGCACCAGCCTTACTACTGTCATACGAAAAGTGCCGGAGGTGATCAGAGACACGGCGTGACGTATATGGTAAATAGACCTAGCTAGTTTTTGTCATAGAAAGTTACATCTAATTTAAGTGAAGTGATCAAAGACACGAGGTGACGTAAGGTACAGTGGCGGAGCTACGTTGGGGCCTAACCAGGCCATGGCCCGCCCAGGATTAGGCCATTCAATTGTATTCGTTGCTGGGTTGGCCCAACAAAACTCTAAATATTTAAGAAATTCATACTCAGTTGCAGACTGGCCCGCCCATAAATTCCACTGTAGCTCCGCTACTGGTAAGGTACCAACCTTTTCAAGTTCGAAATCCTGATAAACGACTTACGTGTACATACTCAAGGTAGTACTCAAGGTAGTAGAAAAATGTTGCAGAGCAATAAAATTTATGCAGTTGATGGAGGACAGCATGCAGTGCCGGCCCGGATCAATCGTACGCGGCGACCTGCAATACCGCCCACAGGATGGATCCCGCTCGAGCAAGGCTGACACGACCAATAACTCGCTCGATCGGGCGAAATATCTCCCGCGGCAGCAGCCCCGCACGAACCCGGCAGCTAGCTACCCACCTAGGAGTAGCTCGTACTGCAGCCTGTCCCATCCCAAGCATGGCATCGGAGAAACGACGGAGACGCGCGATGTTTCTGGTTCGTTTTCGACGATGCGGATTCCTCCGAGCCTGTGTACTGAACCGGGACAAGGGTGACAACGAGGGGAAGACAAGATGTAGCAGGGGTGAGGCCTCAACGGCCGGCAATTAAACGCGGCATTGGCGACGACAGCGGCTTAAGCAAACTGCAGAGAATCAATGCCGCGAAAACGCAGCGCCATCATTGGCAGGACTGCGATGTCCGCTGCGGCACCACGTCATTCGCAGGCAGGGCCAAGCCATGGCGGATGAACTTGAAGTAGAACTCCAGTCGAGGAGGGACGGAGGCTGATCGGAGTTATCTGTTTGGGTTTGTACAAAGTGCTAGATGGTGTAACTGAACAAGCTCACAAGGTAGGTTAAAACCCATCAATCTTTGGCAGCGGTGACCATCTGAACTGGGTAAAACTACTACTAGGACCCAGCTAGCTCTACGCAAATCGCTCGCACTGACAAGTGAAGTGAGTGAGGCGAGATTCAGTGTAAGCAGAACGTCCCCAGCAACAGGTCGCCACCTGTAAGTGCGAGTAGTACATCTCTTCATAAATACCGGAAGATGACTCGAGCAAACAGCTCTTTAAAATGGACAACAAACTAGATTGGGATACTCATCGAGCATTCGGCGACGGCGACGCATATGCGACACGCAATTTTATTTCGTTGGTGTGGCTGGTGAATGGATAAATGGAAGGTGTGATTCTTCCGGGTTTTATTCATTTCCTTTTCAGTGAATTCCATTTTTCACCCCTTAATTATGCATTCTCTATACGTGCCATCTGTTATTTTATGGTGATCCAAATTCATATGAAGATAAAGAAAAGTTCGGCCTCCGCTACGCGGAGACCCGTCGCCGGAGGCTTAGGGCCGAGTCGGAGTTGGATTCACAGTTACCGACCTAGTTAGGTCAGGACCGCCTTTATATACCTCTTGTAAGCCGCCGCACGGGATAAGCCACATATTGTAAATCCCGGCGCGATTGTAACCTCACCCCGAAATAGTGAAGTATTGCTGGCTGGCGCCCGTGGTTTTTTCTCTTCCTTGTTGGAAGGGTTTTCCACGTTAAAATCTCGTGTCCCCGTTGGTTCGATCTTGTTTAACTTCATCGTTGTTTTGCTATTGCGTGTGACAAGTGGTATCAGAGCCCTGTTTCAGATTAGGGATTCGCGATGGCATCGATGAAGTTTGATCTACCGTTGCTGGACTACAAGACGAGATTTTCTCTGTGGCAGGTAAAGATGCGTGCGATTCTATCGCAAGCATCGGATCTTGATGAGGCGCTAGATGAGTTCGGGAATAAGGAAGCCAAGGATTGGACTTCTGAGGAGAAGCGCAAAGATCGTAAGGCCTTGTCGTTGATTCAACTTCATCTATCTAATGATATCTTGCAAGAAGTGCTGCAGGAGAAATCCGCAGCAGCGTTGTGGCTCAAGCTGGAATCGATCTGTATCTCGAAGGATCTAACCAGCAAGATGCATGTTAAGATGAAGTTGTTCTCGCTCAAGATGCAAGATGGTGGTTCTGTCATGAACTAACCCTCGCGGAAGTTTGTGAGGCCCTGCAGACCAGGGAAAAGATGAAAGTTATGGTGCAGTCTAACCCATCGTCCTCCAAAGGCGATGCATTGCAGGTTCGAGGCAGACCTGAGCAGCGAGATAACAACTATAACAAGAACAACAACAGAGATAAGAGCAGGGATCGTTCCAAGTCCAAAGGACGTGACAAGTTCTGCAGGTATTGTAAGAAAACCAATCACACCATTGAGGATTACTGGAAAGTGCAGAACAAGGAGAAAAGGAACGGCACATACCAACCGAAAAATAAATCTGACGGTAATGGTGATGGTACGGGTAAGGCTGCTGTTGTTGCTGGTGATAATAGTTCGGATGGTGAATGCCTAGCTGTTTTTGCTGCATGTGTTACTCGTGATGATGAGTGGATTCTTGATACTGCTTGTTCGTTTCATATTTGCTGTAACAAAGATTGGTTCAGTTCTTATGAGGCTGTGCAGACTGGAGATTTTGTGCGTGTGGGGAACGACAACAAATGTCACATTGTTGGCGTTGGATCTGTTCAGATCAAGACCCATGATGGGATGACACGTACATTGACGGGAGTGAAACACATACCATCCATGGCGAGAAATTTGATCTCGCTGAGTACCCTTGACTGTGACGGGTACAAGTACGCCGGAGGGGATAAACGCCTGAAGGTATCAAAAGGTTCTCTCATTGTTATGATTGGTGATATGAATTCTGCCAAGTTATATATTCTTAGAGGTAGCACATTGCCTGGTACTGCTGCTATTATTACTAATGATGATCCAAGTACAACTAACCTCTGGCATAAGCGACTTGGACACATGAGTGAACATGGTATGGCAGAATTGGTGAAGAGAGAACTTCTGAAGAACTGCAATATGAGTAAGTTGTCGTTCTGTGAACACTGCGTGTTTGGTAAGCATAAGAGAGTTAAGTTCAATGCTTCCGTTCATACCACTAAAGGTACATTGGATTATGTACATGCTGATTTGTGGGGGCCTTCACGTAAGACCTCTTATGGTGGTGCTCGTTATATGCTTACTATCATTGATGATTACTCTAGAAGAGTTTGGCCTTATTTCCTGAAAACTAAGGATGATACTTTTGCTACTTTTAAGGAGTGGAAAGTTATGATTGAAAAGCAAACTGAAAGAAAGGTGAAGTTGCTTCGTACTGACAATGGTGGCGAATTTTGTTCGCATGCTTTCGATGATTATTGTGTGCAGGAAGGCATTGTCAGGCATCACACCATCCCATACACACCTCAGCAGAATGGTGTAGCTGAGCGGATGAACAGGACGATCATCTCCAAAGCTCGCTGCATGTTGTCTAACGCCCGCATGAATAGGCGTTTTTCGGCTGAGGCTGCCAACACTGCCTGTTACTTGATCAACAGGTCACCATCCATCCCTCTTGACAAGAAAACTCCTATTGAGGTATGGTCTGGTGAGTTAGCTGATTATTCACAACTGAAAGTTTTTGGTTGCACTGCCTATACTCATGTTGATAATGGAAAGTTAGAGCCTAGAGCTGTTAAGTGCTTATTTCTTGGTTATGGTTCTGGAGTAAAAGGATATAAGTTGTGGAACCCGGAAACCAAAAAGACTTTCTTTAGTAGGAGTGTTGTGTTTAATGAATCTGTTATGTATGAGGACAGTTTGTCGACTGATGTTGTGCCAGATTCTTCTGATGAGGACGAACCACGAGTTCGTGTGCAGGTGGAGCTAGAACCACTGGATGAGGAGGAAACTGAAATTGATGGGGAGGATATTGTGCCACCCTCACCTCCTATTGTGCAGCAAGAAAATTTGTCTATTGCAGAGCGCAGAGAGAAGAGAAATAAAGGGCCTCGTACTCGTTTAATCGAGGAATGTGATGTTGTTTATTTTGCTCTAAGTTGTGCAGAACAGGTGGAGAATGATGCTGAACCTGCTACATATAATGAAGCTATTGCTTCGGTTGATTGTGAAAAGTGTATTGGTGCAATGCACGAGGAGATGCAATCACTTGAGAAAAATGGCACGTGGGATGTCGTGCGCTTGCCTAAACAAAAGAAGACCGTACGCTGTAAGTGGATCTTCAAGAAAAAGGAGGGTTTATCTCCAAGTGAGCCTCCAAGGTTTAAGGCAAGGTTAGTAGCAAAAGGTTTCAGCCAGATTCCAGGAGTGGATTATAATGATGTGTTCTCACCTGTTGTCAACCATAGTTCTATCCGTACTTTCTTTAGTATTGTTGCTATGCATGATCTTGAGCTTGAGCAGTTAGATGTGAAGACTGCGTTTCTGCATGGAGAACTTGAGGAGGAGATATACATGGACCAACCTGATGGGTTCATAGTGCCTGGTAAAGAGGATTTCGTGTGCAAGCTAAAGAAGTCCCTTTACGGTTTGAAACAGTCTCCTCGACAATGGTATAAAAGGTTTGATTCTTTTATGATGTCACGTGGCTTTAAGAGGTCTGAATATGATAGCTGTGTGTACATTAAATTTGTTGATGAATCACCTATATATTTGCTGCTATATGTTGATGATATGTTAATTGCTGCCAAGAGCATAAAAGAAATCACTACATTGAAGAAACAATTGAGTAGTGAGTTTGAGATGAAGGATCTTGGTCCTGCTAAGAAAATTCTAGGTATGGAAATTTCAAGAGACAGAAAATCTAGATTGCTATTTCTTAGTCAGGAGAATTACATTAAGAAAGTTCTTCATCGTTTTAATATGTATGATGCAAAGTCTGTTAGTACTCCAATTGCTTCGCACTTCAAGTTGTCAGCATTGCAATGTCCTACTACTGACAAAGATATTGAGTATATGTCACGAGTTTCCTATGCTAGTGCTGTTGGTTCCTTAATGTATGCCATGGTGTGTTCCCGACCTGATTTGTCTTATGCTATGAGTTTGGTCAGTCGATACATGGCTAATCCTGGTAAAGAACATTGGAAAGCTGTTCAGTGGATTTTCAGGTACCTTCGCGGCACAACCAAAGCTTGCTTGAAGTTTGGCAAGACTGGTGAAGGACACGCAGGCTATGTGGATTCAGATTATGCTGCCGATTTGGATAAGAGGAGATCCCTCACAGGTTATGTGTTTACAATTAGTGGATGTGCCGTTAGCTGGAAGGCTACCTTGCAGGGTGTTGTTGCACAGTCTACTACCGAAGCTGAGTATATGGCTATTGCTGAAGCATGCAGAGAGTCAGTGTGGTTGAAAGGTCTGTTTGCTGAGTTTTGTGGAGATGATACTTGCATTAACCTATTTTGTGACAGTCAGAGTGCTATTTACCTTACTAAGGATCAGATGTTCCATGAGAGAACAAAGCACATTGATGTCAAGTACCATTATGTGTGTGATGTTGTTGCACAAGGTAAGTTGAAGGTATGCAAGATTAGTACTCATGATAATCCTGCTGATATGATGACAAAGCCAGCTCCTATTGCTAAGTTTGAGCTTTGCTTAAGCTTAGTTGGTATCACTGCTTAGCCCAAGAGGCTATTTGGCGCCGAAGGTGTTTTCTTTGTGTGTTTCAGGTGAAGGTTCTCATTTATGCTACAAGAGGGAATTTGTCTCAAGGTGGAGTGTTATTTTATGGTGATCCAAATTCATATGAAGATAAAGGAAAGTTCGGCCTCCGCTACGCGGAGGCCCGTCGCCGGAGGCTTAGGGCTGATCGGAGTAATCTGTTTGGGTTTGTACAGAGTGCTAGATGGTGTAGCTGAACAAGCTCACAAGGTAGGTTAAAACCCATCGATCTTTGGCAGCGGTGACCATCTGAACTGGGTAAAACTACTAGGACCCAGCTAGCTCTACGCACATCCCTCGCACTGACAAGTGAAGTGAGTGAGGCGAGATTCAGTGTAAGCGGAACGTCCCCAGCAACCGGTCGCCACCAAGTGCGAGTACATCTCTTCATCAATACCGGAAGATGACTCGAGAAAACAGCTCTTTAAAATGGACAACAAACTAGATTGGGATACTCATCGAGCATTCGGCGACGGCGACACATATGCGACACGCAATTTTATTTCGTTGGTGTGGCTGGTGAATGGATAAATGGAAGGTGTGATTCTTCCGGGTTTTATTCATTTCCTTTTCAGTGAATTCCATTTTTCACCCCTTAATTATGCATTCTCTACACGTGCCATCTGTTATTTTATGGTGATCCAAATTCATATGAAGATAAAGGAAAGTTCGGCCTCCGCTACGCGGAGCCCCGTCGCCGGAGGCTTAGGGCACCGACCTAGTTAGGTCAGGACCGCCTTTATATACCTCTTGTAAGCCGCCGCACGGGATAAGCCACATATTGTAAATCCCGGCGCGATTGTAAACTCACCCCGAAATAGTGAAGTATTGTTGGCTGGCGCCCGTGGTTTTTTCTCTTCCTTGTTGGAAGGGTTTTCCACGTTAAAATCTCGTGTCCCCGTTGGTTCGATCTTGTTTAACTTCATCGTTGTTTTGCTATTGCGTGTGACACCATCAAGTTGTACACCTTTTGGAAAATTTGTACCCTTTTCTTTGAACACATGTTCGTTGAACAAGGGGTGAGGTGATAATCGAGTCTGATAATATCAGAAGGAATGGATGGTACGGTGACAAAAGGTTGGACCTGAGCGAGTAAGGGTCAATGACGTCCTCTTCTTATTTTGTGGCACCACATCGATTGATCTAGGATCATCCACTATGCACCATGGGCATGTTTTGGTTGACTGTGAGACCTGGGCCAGACCCTGGGAGGTAAAATTGGCCCGTTTGGTTAGGTAGACCAGTCCAGATTTTTAGTACACACGAATTTCCTATGAGGCCTCTCCGCACAGGGAGTAACCCTAAGCTCTATTTCCATAACCCATTTTTGTACCACTTAGTTACTCTCTAAAATAAAATGTACATAAAAAATATGCGTGTCAACATGTTGGTTTCATTCCCCCTGTTCGGTTTTGAGTTTCGTCGATTATAACTTCTCAATTTTGAACCGATGTTTGGAACTATTTTGGACGAATTTTGTTAAATTTGTCGTACTCGGTTGACCGTTTGAAATTTTCTCTGACGAATAGATCCATCTCGTCATTTCTCACAACTTTAGGTGGTGTAAATTTTTCATTTCAATGGACAAATATACATAGATCTTATAGTGCATATATATACTATTTATATGCGGTTGTTGTACATGTTTCATCTTCTGCTACTTCACCGACGCCGATGCAACTCATGCCGCTACAATCGCCGCTTCATTGCGCAAACATCACCGGCACCGACGCAACTGCCGCTGCTAGCTGTTATGGTGGGCAACTTCAGTGACGCCGGCACAAAATTGACTGGCGCCAGCTCGTAGCCGTGGTAGGCTACTATATACGTGTGTTCTTCAACCTTTGTGTTGTCTCCGCCTAATCTCCGCCGCTTGCAGCGATAAACGTCGGCATGTTCATGGTGCGCTTGTGTGTTACACCTTACCTCCAAAAACTCTTCGGTGGTTTTCGCTCCATCATGGTGTTCCCTTATGCCGCAACCTTCACTAGTGCCTACCAACTAGTACGTCTCCTCCTCCGCCGCTGTCGAGTCTTCTTAGTCAGGTTCATTGCCAGGGGTGCCATAAGCCTACTGGTAGAACCGTGGGTGGAAACGTGAAATTAATGGAAACAAGGACATGATTTACCCAGATTCGGTACGTCGCAACTATGGCGGCGTTCCTGCTCCTGCAATCTCACTAAATCAGGGCTGAAGGCAGAAGTATACAAAGTATAATTGTGAGTATGATTTCGCTAACTCGGCGAGGATGAACTTCCCGGCGAGTTAGCTTCTAGCTATTCGAACCTCTGTTCTCCCTTTTGGATTGCTCCCGTCCGGCTTTATATAGATAGCCGGATTAGGGCTTACAAGAAGGAAACCTAGATGGCTACAGAAAGTATTCCTATTCTTGGAAAGTAAGGCATCCGACTTCTTCTCCAAGCCAGACCACGTATTGGGCCGTGGATCGGGTTCTTCTAGAATCCGGCTTCCTACGTGTCATCTTACTGGGCCGCCCAACGAACTCTGTTCCATTGCCTGCGGGCCACCCTGGTAATCCGGCCTTCGGCCAATGCCGGACATATTCCTAGCTGGCATATATCCGGCAGTAGCCCCCAAGGAAAGTTTAAGACATCATTTTTCCGTCCTCCACCAATTTGTGTTATTTTCGCAAAAGTCGGCATTTGAGTCTTGAATCTTCTTTCATTTGAAATTTCTTATGCCAAACTCGGATTTCCGTAAACCGGCATTTCTTCCACGAATCTTCCAGAGAAGGAAACTATGACGTAAGCGATAAAATCATACTTACGTCATTGGCGTTTGCTTTCAGTCAAAAGACAGAAAAATTATCTCCGAAAGATTCTGCGCGAGAAACGAGGAGATAGATATTATTACCCCGTCTCGTCGTATCCCGGATTTTACTGCGCGACACGCGTCATTCATCCAACGGCTAAATTAGCCGTTGAGACGAATCTCGGGGAAATGGCTATAAATAGCCTGCCTCGCGCCCTCCGTTCCCTTCTTCTTTCTCCACGCGATTCCCCCGAGCACTCCACAGAGCACCCGCACACCTTTCGTTTCCGAGAGAAGAGAGAGCAAGAACCTCACCGGAGATCCCAAACATCGGCGGCCGGAGTTCTACTCTGCGTTTGCGCCGCCAAAAAATGGCCACGGGAAGCCCCCGCGTACGCCTGAGGCCACCGTCAACCTCGACCGCGCGGCAGAAACCATTTCCTCCTATGCCCCGACAGCTCCACCAAGCACCTCCACGAGCACGCCGGAGGTTCCCGAGGGCGCATCAGCGGGTGAAGATCTAAGCTTCGCAGCCGGTGCTATTCCGCCTCCCTCCTCCGTTCCTCTGTCCCCTCCCGTCCCTGAACCGGGAGACGGGGAAACTTCTGCCCGTGCCGACAAAAATGCGAGGGTCGTCACCACCGTTGGAAGCAAAGAAGATGACAAAGTGGATTCCGACAATTGGAGTCAGTGCACTGGCTTTAATGAGGAGCTTGGAAAAGGACGGCTTCATCTCCAAAGACAAATGGCGGGTGGATGAAGACGACAACGAGCCACAGCCAAAGGACGAGGAACGGGTCGTCCTTGCCTCTCACGTTCTGAGAGGCATGGGATTTTCGCCATCCGCCTTCTTCCTCCAGGTTCTATAACATTACGGGGTTCAACCCCATAATATGCCTCCAAACTCTATTCTTTACATTGCCTGCTTCCAGGCTTTGTTCGAAGGATATTTAGGCGTAGAACCTAGGCTGGAATTTTTTCAGTACTGCTTCAACGTGAAGCGTAACCCCTTAAACGGTGTTCTTCCTACTTGTCGGACCATACCGTTCAACCTGCATAGATACAGGGAGATATGGTTCCCAAAAATCAAGACCTTAGAATCCGTCAAATTCTGGACGGGTTCTTTTTTCTACCACCCAGACGTCCCGTTTCCTGGAAACGAGACGGGCATTCCACTTTTTGAGAATTCTTCTGCCACTCCCAGAGAAAACAAGGCTTTGGACGCAGTACAGGTTCTTCCTCTGGACCTGCTGCGGATCAAAAGGCGGATCGCCAAACTTGTCGTTTCTTCTCCTCCTTTAACCGACATGGACACATTCCTTTGCTGGCTCGGAAGGCGGATTCAGCCTCTCGCCTTCCATGGCAGCCGTCTTCTCTGCGAGTACACGGGGACGGATGATGCGATGAGGGTGACCAAGAAGGCTATGTCTGAGAAGGACTTCAAGAAGCGCGTCAATCACTTGGTGGGCACTCGTGATCAATACGTGGAAAGCCTATCAATGTTTAACGCCAAAAATCCTCCTCCCAAGGTATGCTTTTTTTCTTCTGTCATTCGAGAAGGTTTTCATACTTTTCCTTTCACGAATGTATGCTAATAACTTATCCATGTTTTTTTGGCAGCTTGAGACTCTCACAGAGGATCAACTTTTTTCTGCTGCGGAGGAGGCGGAACTAAAAGCCCACTTTTCAGCGGCCGATGGACGCAAACGCAAGAAATTTTTTGCGTCCACCGAAGTCATTGATCTTGACGGGGTTCCCGTCGCTACTTCCACGTAAACTTGGAATCTTTTTGCATACTCTCCTCCTTTCTTGCACAAGGCTTTTCTTTCTGATCTTTATTCTCGTATTTTCCTTTTTGCAGTCTTTCTCCTTCCCTTTGAAGGGAAAATGCCGGAAGAAGCTAAAGGCTGATGCACGCCGGGGAGCAAAACCTTCCCCTGCCACTGCCCCGAACACACCAATTGCAGGTGGAGAAGGGGACCATTCTGCCCCTTTGGAGGATTTCGACCTCCCCGCTCAAAGCCAGCCCAGCCAGCCTGATGCGCCCGCTCTGGACGCGCGAGAAAGGGCGGAAAATTTTGAAGAAGGAGGCCCTTCTCTCATCAAACCCGACGAGGAAATTTCGTATTTTGACCAGAAGTTCAAGGTAAAGCAAGAAGCTTGCTTCAATGAAAACAGCTATATGCATCCATGGGCAAAAAATCAATTTACCCGAGCCCCCTTGATTCGTCCTTGGCCAAAAGGTGGCTTAATTGTGCGGAATAATTACACTTTCTCGCCTCGGCAGGTCATTCAAGACGGAATCCACCATATGGGGATTTCCTTCTTGAAATACTCCAAGGAGTTCACCGATATGCTCTCTGGGCTGCAAAGGATGGGCTAGGTATAACTATAGCCCCCAAGTATTAAGGCGGAAACATTCTTTTCGTTTTAATACTTTTCAACTTTCCCTGCTTAACTTTCTAACAAGTCTTTTCCTTTGTATGCTTTTAGCAAACTGCCGAGAGCATCAATGTGGAAGTTTTCGACAAACTCACAGTGAAGAACAAAGAGGTGAAAGCCCTCCTTCCTATCACTAATGAGAAGGAGTCGAAAATTGTCGAGCTTCAAAACCGGTTTAAGGAGAATGCCAGTAAATGTCTTATTCCTTCCTTGTTTTTAAATTTGATCTTGTGAGCTTTTTCCTTTAAGTACTTTACGCGTTAAAACCTGTGCCTTTTTTTCATTTTAGCCTTATTGGCTGAAGCTCATCAAGGAGTTGCAGATGCTGGGAATGCCCAACATCTCCGCAATGATAACTTGGAGCGTCAGAAGATAAATGTGAAGTTGCAAAAGGACATGGAAGAAAGCCAGCTGGCACTGGGTTTGTCCGAGTCTTGGCTTTCATCCTAGGCCGAGAAAGACAAAAGGACCATCCATGACCTGGAAGCTTCTCTTCATCTCCGGATTGAGGAGGCCGCCGAGATGGACAAAATCCTCGGTAAGTTTTAAACTTTTACCAGTTTCATCATTCATTTTCCCAAATGCATACTTTTTCACCTGAACATTTGGCTTATACTTTATCTTCTGTATTTTGCAGCAGAAGGCGATCCTTCATCTTCTTGGATCGATCGCATCCGAATCTTCGGGTCTTTCGTCACCAAATTGAAGAAAGGCGGAATGCTACTTATCAATAAGTGCCTTCCGGATAAAACGAACGAATTCTTGGATGTGAGCAAGCTGCCATAAGCCTTCAGAAAGGTTGTCAATCAACGCGAAAGCTGGCTGAAATCTGCCGCCCGCGGTGGGGTGTGCATGGCCTTAGGACTCATGAAGATGCACTATCCCAGTGCCAAGTCCTGGTGCATCACTACCGGTGTTCCTAAAAGATATAATGAGGTGCAAAGGGCGGAAATTTTTGACTCCATGAAAGGGCATGCCTCCAAGATAGCTCGGATGGTTTCTACCGTCACATTCTACCCGGAAGAAGCAATCCCTTCTACTCCGGAGAATCCGAGCGACAGTGACGGCGATGACAATGATGATGATTTTGTCAATGTCGTCTAGGTCCAAGACCTACAATGTTGGAAGCTAATAGAATGCATTACTTACTTCTATGATGTAATATTCATATGTAATGCATTCTTTATTTTGTATGAATAATATTATCCTTTTGCAGTTGAACACTTTGCAAGTTTAAAATTTATCTCCCTTTCTTCTAAGTTCTCTGGTTTTTATGCTTTGACTTTATTTAGTGTTTAAGTGATTCCGAAAGTATGAAATCTTCACGCCGAGTGACCGAATTGAGTAACCAATCGGTCGAAACTCGTAATCATGGATCATTCTTTGGCACTTTTACTTACTAGATCAAGTGACCCAGAAAAACAAACAATCAGATAATACTTAGGAAAATAAGGAGTTTAAGAATATGAACTCCAGGCACGCAGGCATAATCTGGTGTTTTGTAGCCTTTTTAGGCCCAAAAGCATTCAGTTTTATAACTCCGACCACACATGCAAAATTCGGGTTAACATTGAATCAAATTGAAAAATCATTGGGAAATAAAAAAGGCGGAACATGCTTTGAACAGTAAAGATAGAAAAAACAATATGCATGCATTTCCGACAACTTTATTTCATGATCTCAGTAATGTTTACATTGAACTGGACTAGGTAAAGAAAGTACGTAACTGATGGATGCTCTAGGGCCGGTTTGTCTCTCCTACCTCTACATCTATGCTTCTTTTTCGCTTGCGATTCGACTTTTTCGGATCATCTTCAGTGTCCCAAATGTCTACAAGGTAGTATGACCCATTTCTCATAGATTTTCTAATGATGAACGGTCCCTCCCAGATTGGGCTAACTTGTGCTTTTTTTCTTGCACCAACCTTAGCACTGAATCGCCTTCCTTAAAAGAACGATGTTTGATTTTCTGGCTATGTTATCACCGTAAACCCTGATGATAAATGGCTATGATATCTCCTTCATGTTGATAAATAGCTCTTTTTCCTCTTCTAAAAGATCGACGGCATCCCGTCGGCACACTTTCGGCATCCGTCTCGTCGTATGCCAGCATTCTGGGCTATCATGGATCATGTCCGTTGGAAGCACTGCTTATGCACCATAAACCAGGAAAAAGATGTCTCCCCTGTTGATCTATTTGGTGTTGTTCTTATTCTCCAAACCACAAAAGGTAGTTCTTCTACCCATGTCTGAGCCGCTCTATGAAGACGGGATTCGAGTCTTGGGCGTATACCTTGCAAGATTGAACTATTCAGGCGTTCAACCTGGCCATTGGAATGTGGGTGTGCCACAGATGCAAGATCGAGGCGAATTCCCGTCTGCTGGCAATATTTTGCCAGCTCTCCAATTGCAAAGTTAGTCCCGTTATCTGTTATTATGTTATATGGGACGCCATATCTCATCACTATATTAATGATGAAATTTCTGGCAGTCACACCATCAAGTTTTTTGATGGGTTTGGCCTCCACCCACCTGGTATACTTATCTACTGCAACGACTAGATGCGTAAGTCCGCCTCTTGCAGTTTTGTATGGTCCCATCATATCTAGTCCCCAGACCGCAAATAGCCATGTTATGGGAATCGTCTTTAGTGATTGGGCCGGCATTTTTGTCTGCTTGGCGTAATACTGACATCCGGCACATGTGTTAACTATGTGCATTGTGTCTGTCTTCGCTGTAAGACAGAAAAACCCTACACAGAATGCTTTCTTAACTATACTTTTTGATTGAGCACGATGTCCGCAATCTCCGGCATGAATTTCTTGGAGGATTTGTCATCCTTCTTCTGGCGAAATACATCGCTGAAACATTCCGATAATACTGCGTTTATATAGGCAACTGCTAATTACCGTGTATCCTTTGCATCATGTTTTATCTGCCTTTGCAAGACTTCATATGCTCCGTCCAGGAACTTCTGATCAACTAAGAAGTTCAAATATGGAACTGTACAATCCGGGATAATGAGCAGAACCTCTATTGACTCTGATACTTGGGTATAGTCAACATCTCCGCCTTTTATCGATGGTTCGTACAAATGTTTTACGAATACACCAGATGGCAATGTTTTTACCCTTTCTGAACCCATTCAGGCTAGAGCATCCGCGTTCCAGTTTTCTTCCCTTTTGACATGATTTACCTCAAATCCTAGGAAGCAAATGGCGGACTCGTCAATGGTTCTCCGATATTTCGCCATTATGGGGCTTTTGGCATCCCATGTCTGGTTAAGATGGTGTTGTACTAAATCCGAGTCTCCATAGCAAAGTATGTGTTTGACGCCTATTTCTTTTGCAATATGCAAGCCATGAAGCAATGCTTCGTATTCTACCATATTGTTACTGGCGTTGAAATGGATTTGTAATACGTACTCCATTTTGTCGCCCTTTCAAGATTTTAGCGCCACATCTGCATCGGCGCCTTCTTTCATTTTGGATCCATTGAAATGCATGATCCAATATTCCGACTCCGGCATTGGTGTGTTTTCCATGGCTTCGGCCCAATCAGCTACAAATTCTGCCAACACCTGTGATTTAATTGTCATCCGGGGTTGGTACTTAATCTCGAACGCAGCAAGCTCAATGCCCTATTTGGCTACTGTGCCTGTTGCATCCACGTTGTTTATAATATCCCCTAGTGGTGCTTTGCTTACTGATACGTCTCAAACGTATCCATAATTTCTAATGTTCCATGTTGTTTTCATGCCATATGCTACATGTTTCCTATACACTTTATGTCATTTTTATGGATTTTCTGGGACTAACCTATTGACAAGATACCACAGAGCAAGTTCCTGTTTTTTGATGTTTTTGGTTTCAGAAAAGTTGCTCTAGAAATATTCTCGGAATTGGACAAAACAAAATCCCAAAGTCTTAGAAATCTGTCACGCACACGGAATCCGGAGGAGACCGGAGGGGGGAAGGGGATCAGCCACACCATATGGCCGTGCGGGCTCCCCTGGCCGCGCCAGCTGATGGTGTGGGCCCATTGGGCGCCCACCGCGATCTCCCTTTCACCTATATAATCCCCCCGATGCATAAATGATGACCCACAAGTATAGGGGATCGCAACAGTCTTTGAGGGAAGTAAAACCCAAATTTATTGATTCGACACAAGGGGAGCCAAAGAATATTTATAAGCCTTAACAACTGAGTTGTCAATTCAGCTGCACCTGAAAGTAGACTTGCTCGCAACAATTTATCAGTGGTAACACTTTTATAGCAGAAGTAGTAGTAAAATAATAGCAGGAATAAAATAGTAACTGCAGTAGCAATTGAGGAAAATAGCAGGATGAAAGTACCATAGGCATAGAGGGAATGGATGAATGGGCGTTGCATAGATAAGATAGTTCATGTAATAATCTAAGCATGGGCATTGCAGATAATAATAATAAAGCATCCAAGTTCTAGGCTAACCATAGGCATGTGTTTCAATATAGTCATACGTGCTCGTAATGAGAAACTTGCACAACATCTTTTGTCCTACCAGCCCGTTGCAGCCGGGCCTCAAGGGAAACTACTGGTAATTAAGGTGCTCCTTTTAATAAAGCACCGGAGCAAAGCATTAACACTCCGTGAACACACGTGATCCTCACATCACAACCATCCCCTCCGGTTGTCCCAATTTCTATCACTTTGGGGCCTTGGGTTGCGGACAATGACATGTGTAAACAACTTGCAGATATGATCAAGAAATACAATTATACTCATGAAACAATAACATGTTCAGATCTGATATCATGGCACTCGGGCCCTAGTGACAAGCATTAAGCATAACAAGTTGCAACAATGGTAGAAAAGACTAACAATGGATACTAGACACTATGCCCTAACAATCTGGCATTATTACATGATCGATCTCATCCAATCCCTTCCATCCCTCTTAGCCTACAACGGTGTTTACTCACACATGGACGGGGCAATCATGGATGGTTGATGGAGAAGAGGTGGAGGTGACGATGGCGATGATCTCCTTCGAATCCCCGTACCGTAAGGGCGTCAGAACAGGAAATTCTGACCCCCAAATTGAGTTTCGAGGTGGCATTGGCGCTTTGTTGTGTTTCTGTGGAATATGATGAACCCCCTCGCGTTTAGGTTTACGGGGCATATGTAGTCGAAATGGGAGCCCGAGCGGGTGGATGTGCCCCCCACACCACCAGGCGGTGCGGCCTAGGGGGGCGCCCAGGGGTGGTCTGGGCCACTCCTTGCCCCCTCTAGGTGTCCTTCTGGCTCCTGGGGTCTTATGGTGATATAAGCTCAATGGGATCTTTTCGGGCAATTTCCCGAAAAGTTGATTTTTTTGCACAAAAACGAGACACCAAGGTAATTCTATTGAAAACGACGTTAGTCTATGTTAGTGGTATCCAAAACTCACAAGTTTAGAGGCAAACAATAAGAAAAGTGTTCGGAAAAGGAGATACGTTTTGGACGTATCAACTCCCCCCCCAAGCTTAGCTTATTGCTTGTCCTCAAGCAATTCAGTGACAACTGAGTGTGATAAAAGACTTTTACGAACACACTTGTTTCATATTATGTAAATATACTCACTATGTGATCAAGTGTTGAGGCAATTCATAATAAGATGTATGCAAGATAAAAGTCACCTAGCAGTTATTCAAACCATGAAGAGATGCCAACAAACTAATAATAAACAACATGAAGTATATCAATCTGCAGGATTGCAATGCTCATAATAGGGTATGAGAAAGTGTACTCGCTTTCCCTTAATAATGGAGAAAAACATAAATGCTAGGGCACCTCTGAAGTTCAGATTAAGACTAGAAATAAAGATATCAAATATACAAGCTAGGTGACTTTTGGAAAAATAAATCATCGAGGCTTAATTGACCTTTTGTTTTCAGTCATATGCATGCGTGAGCATGTGCCAAGTCGATTCAAGCGAAACAATCAGAGGGAGATACCACAATGCCATACCCTTGTATGAATAAAATAATGCGAGAAAACATTTATACGACATGCTATCTTATATTAATAAGTTGGAACTAAACACATGCGAGAACGAACTACTAAGCATCAATTAAATAACATATACCTTACACGAACAAACTAAGCATGTTCACATGGATGAGTATATGTACAAAAATAAAACAAATAGAGTTTATACCAGCCTCTCACCATAACTCGGATTGTCGTAAATCATCATTACTGCTCTTCACTTGTGGATTGAATAATATAGAATGATAATCAAGCTCTAATGGAGACACGGAAGTTCGGTGAACTCTACAACAAACTTTACAAAACCAAAGAAGAACAAAAAATATTTTTTAGTTTTCGAATTAAAACAAGAACAAAGAAAAGAAACAAACAAAGCAAAATATTTTTGATTTTTGAATATTAAACCGAAACGAGAAAAGAAAGCAAACCAACAAAAGAAACTAAAGAAGAAAATAAAGAGAAACAGCAAAAATATTTTTGGTCTTTTTGTGTTTTGGAAAGCAAGAACAAAACAATAAAAACGAAAGCATGGATAAACAAAGAACCAACAGAAACATGATATATAGATGAGTGTGATGTCGGTATACCCCCCCCCCCCAGTTTAGGCTTTTGGCCTAAGTGGAGATCAATCCCAAGGGGACCATGAGGTGGCTTCCCCGTAGTGTGCCGAGGAGGATCCCTCCTCCTGATATGTGCTCGAGGACACGCCGGTGTACTGCGTGGTGTAGTCCTCAGAAGGCGCATCTCGCCTCATCTGCTGCATGTGGAACTCCATCAAGCGCAGCTGCTCATCTATCTCTCCCTTGGGGCGCGGCCATGGTAACCTGTCGACTTTGAACAAAACAGGTTGCGGAAAAATAACTTCCCGCTCATCTCCGTCAACAAATAAAACTCTATATACTAAATGATCATCAGCAGAGTTAGCAGTAATAAAATGATGAGCCTTCATGGCAGCAAGATTAAGTCTATAAGGAGCCATCAATTCATCAGGAGCAACAGGAAGGCCTAGAGCAGTTACTATACGTGTAGCAATAATGCCCTCATAAACGGGTCCTTTAGCAGCTAGGCGGCGAGCAATGAGAGAACCAAGGTTATACTTGTTGCTACGGTTAAGTGCAGCATCAAGAAAAGCAAGATGATAGCTAGAAATGTTGCTAGTGTTCTCCCTACCAAGGATACTAGTAGCAAGATAATAAGTGAAATATCTGATTTCAGGAAGTTGGATGTTTCTTATGTTCCCGCGCTGGGACGAGCGGCCATCATCATTGGTAATTCCTCGATAGAGATCCATAAGATCAGCGGGTCTCTCCTGAATCTTGCACGCTGTCCCAGAAGCGTTGATACCTATAATGTTACAAAAAGTCTCCAAGGGCAAAGAAAAAGAACTACCATATATCTTAAAAGCAACAATGGGGCTATATGGTAAGTTATGAAATTTAAAGCTCTCATCAAAAGTTTTTGTGAGAGTAGCATACTGGAGACCTTCATCCTCCATATAGTTGGTTAAACCAACTCTTTCAATCAGCATCAAGAAGTCATCCATTAGACCTGCACTTTTCAAAAATGTATAACATGGGAAGCTAGATGGATTAGCAATTCCATCACCTCCGACATCATCGATGTTCAGTGCAATAAGGTCTTCGTTATAGGATGTCCTCAATAAGATGGATGAACGTGAGGTCCTTGTTCTTCTAGGAGGATCACTCCTAAATATTTCTCCAAAGTTATGGTTGTCCATTTATGAAATTTTTCAACAATCATCACAAAAATTGATTTCAAGCAACTATAAGGTGGAAACTACCATAGAAACTTATATGAGAGCTAAACATGCATCAAAACTATATTATTTCCACTCAAATAAAGCATGCAAACTCACATACGTTGTCACCTAGGGTACGAAAATACTCAAGAAATACTCTGCCAAACAAAATTCTACTTGGATAATCGGAGGAGTCACATACCGGAGCAAATGCACCAAATTTCAGCAACAATGGTGGGCTGAGCAAAGGGATCAAAAAATCCCGATGAAGAACAGCAAGGACACGGGTTTCAGGAAATTTTTTGAGTTTGTGGGGTGAGAGAGGAATCTTTGGCAGGGGAGAGAGTTAGTGGAGGGCCAGGGGCCCCACACCATGACCAGGCGCCACCAGGGGTAGGTCGCGCCCCCCTATGGTGTGCCTGACTGGTGGGTCCCCTTGGGGTCTCCCATCTGTCTCTCTGCCTCATTTTTGACGTAAAAATTTATTATAATTTTTCTGGAATTTTTCGAGAAACTTTATTTTTGAGGTATTTTCAAAATTTAATAATTAGTTAAAACCCAAAAAAACAAATGTGGAAAGGTGGAAAAAAACTAAAACCATAACTACAGAGGTTCTAAGACACTCCAATGGAAAAATAACCAAAGAAAACAAAGGTGGAAGTGGTGAAAACAAAAATGTGGATGGTGAAAACATGCATAACCACATTAACCAGGATGAAAACATGACTATGGATGGTGGAAAACTTGATTATACTAAAGTAGCAAGGTGATGACAGAAGTAAACATGGTGAAAACATAATAGGGAAGGTGAAAACATTGTCCTCTTCATCAAAAGCATTTTGTTAACAAGGGTGATCAAGTCTTGTTACCAGAACAATTTTCATATGAAGCAAAACTTTGCATGTCAATAAATATATTATGTTACCTCAACCTTGATAGACATATTGCCAATCATAATAATTTCATATTATTTTGGTGGCATTGGAATGGGACAACAAAAAGCTCCAATCTTGATGGTCTCAATATTTTCTATTGAATTTAGACCATATCTTCTATCAATCTTCTTGGGAAAATAAACAGTATGCTCTTTATCATTAACATTAAAAGTTACTTTTCCTTGATTGCAATCAATAACAGCCCCTGCAGTGTTAATAAAAAGTCTCCCAAGAATAATAGACATATTATCATCTTCAGGCATTTCCATCACAACAAAGTCAGTTAATATCAAACAACTAGTAGCAACTTGAACAGGAACATTCTCACATATACCACCAGGGATAGCAGTAGATTTATCAGCCATTTGCAAAGATATATCAGTGTGTATCAATTTTTCAAGAGAGAGTCTCTTATAAAGAGAGAAAGACATAACACTAACTCCAGCTCCCAAGTCACATAAAGTAGTTGTAACATAATTATTTTTAAGGAATACCAGGATCTCCAAGCTTCTTTGGAACCTTGCCATTGAAACCGTAATTAGAAGCATAGTGGAAATTTCCTCATTAGGAATTTTCCTTTTGTTAGAGACAATATCTTTCATATATTTAGAATAAGGAGGCAGTTTAATAGCATCAACCAAAGGGATTTGCAAAAAACAGAGGTTTCATCCACTCACAAAACTTGTTATAATGTTCTTCTTCCTTTGATTTGTGTTTCTTATCAGGAAAAGGCATTGCTTTTTGTACCCAAGTCTCTCATTCATTACCATGTTTATTAGCAATGAAATGCTCCTTAGTATACTTCACAGTTTTAGTTTTCTTTTCAGGTTCAGCTATAGTTTCTTGTTTATCAGAAGCATCACTTTTATCATTACCACTTTCAGTTTCGGCATCAGAAATAGATATACTATTAAGATATTTAGCAGGTTCAGGAGATTCTACAACAGTTTTATGTCTCTTCTTCTTTTTCTTAGAAGGAGAACTATTGTTTTTAGGTTGCTGAGAATCTTGTTCAATTCTTTTAGGATGTCCTTCAGGATACAAGCGGCCCTGAGTAGAAACACCACTTATAGTAATTATTTTACAAACATGTTTTCCTCTAGAAGCATTAGCTAGCATATCTTTTTGCACTTTAGTGAGTTGATCAATTTGAGTTTTAACCATATGAAAATATTTAACAAGAATTTTAACATCATTAGAGGTTCTCTCAATAATACCATGCAAATTATCAATAGCTCTAGAGTTTTCCATAAGATGATTTTGCACTCTCATATTAAAGTTGTCTTGCTTAACAACAGATTTATCAAATTCATCTAAGCATTGATCAGGTGGTTTAGAGTAGGGAATATCTATGTTATCAAATTATTGGAGATAGTGTACCTCAACTGTTGAGTAGGCTTACATAATTCTTCTATAGGAGGTAAATTCGTGACATCTTCAGATTTAATACCCCTCTCTTTAAGAGATTTCTTGGCTTCCTTCATCACTTCATCATTTAATTCAATCATCTCTCTCTTCTTGGGTGTTAGTATTGGTATTGGCTCTGGTGTAGGTGTACGCTCAGGTATATTCCAATCATCATTATTTTTGGCTATTTTAGCCATTAATTCGTCAGCTTCTTCTGGAGTTCTTTTCCTGAAAACCCAACCAGCACAACTATCCAGGTATGTCCTAGATTTAATATATAGTACATTATAAAATATATCTAGGAGCTCATTTTTAGGTAATGAATAGTCAGGGCTAGATCTTATTAAAGAACAAAACAATGTCCAAGATTCAGGCAATTTCTCTCCTTCACTTTGCTCAAAGTTAAAGATATCCTGCACAACAGCATGTTGGGCACTAGCAGGAAAATATTTTTGAAAGAAAGCATTAACCAAATCCATAGGGCTAGTAATAGATCTAGGTGAAAGATTATTAAACCAAGTTTTAGCTTCATCTTTCAATGAGAAAGGGAAGATCTTGGTAACAAAATAAGTACGCGACTTGGTATCATCGAAAAATAAACTACTAAAAGATGAAAGCTCATTCATGTCTTCCATAGCACTTTTACTTTCAGTTCCACAAAAAGGTTCCTTCTCAACAAAATATATAGGATAAATCCAAAGAGAAATCATAATCCTTGTCTCTAATGTGTATGGGAGATGTGGCAAACTTAGCATCAAGAGCAGAATTATTATCACAGCATGTCTTGCAAGAAGACTCTTAAGAGCACTTGCACCAGTAGTAGCCTAAGATTCCTTAATAAATTCATCATTAAGTTCAATATAGGTTTCATCAAGATCATCAATAGACTCAGGTGAATTAACAGGTGTACCAATATTTTCAACAAAAATTTCAGCACTTTCAATTTTCTTGGATTTAGCAATTGTAGAATCTAGGAAAGGACCTAGTGAACCAGTATGATCAAGCATAGTAGAAGCATCATCAAAAGTATCAGATGCATTTTCAGACTCAGCAAAAGTAACAGTGCATGTAGCATGTGGTGGTGTAAGAAGCTTACTCATAACAGATGGTGAATCAAGAGCAACAGAGGTGTTCAGAGTTGTACCTCTCATTGTAGTGGATGGTAATATAGGAACTTTTCCATCACGAGTCTTGCCCATGACAAAAGGCTTGCAGAGAAAAATATCACGTTCAAGTGAGCAAATAAATAAAGCTATGGTCCCCGGCAACAGCGCCCGAAAATAGTCTTGATGACCGACAAGTATAGGGGATCGCAACAGTCTTCGAGGGAAGTAAAACCCAAATTTATTTATTCGACACAAGGGGAGCCAAAGAATATTTATAAGCCTTAACAACTGATTTGTAAATTCAGCTGCACCTGAAAGTAGACTTGCTCGCAACAATTTATCAGTGGTAACAAATTTATAGCAGCAGTAGTAGTAAAATAACAGCAGGAATAAAATAGTAACATCAGTAGCAATTGAGGGAAATAGCAGCATGAAAGTATCGTAGGCATAGAGGGAATGGATGAACGGGCGTTGCATGGATAAGATAGTTCATGTAATAATCTAAACATGGGCATTGCTGATAATAATAATAAAGCATCCAAGTTCTAGGCTAACCATAGGCATGTGTTCCAATACAGTCATACGTGCTCACAATGAGAAACTTGCACAACATCTTTTGTCCTACCAGCCCGTTGCAGCAGGGCCTCAAGGGAAAATACTAGTAATTAAGGTGCTCCTTTTAATAAAGAACTGGAACAAAGCATTAACACTTCGTGAACACACGTGATGCTCACATCACGAGCATCCCCTCCGATTGTCCCAATTTCTGTCACTTTGGGGCCTCGGGTTCCGGACAATGACATTGTAAACAACTTGCAGATATGATCAAGAAACATAATTATACTCATGAAACAATAACATGTTCAGATTTGAGATCACGGCACTCGGGCCCTAGTGACAAGCATTAAGCATAACAAGCTGCAACAACGGTAGAAAACACTAACAATGGATACTAGGCACTATGCCCTAATAATATGGCATTATTACAGGATCAATCTCATCCAATCCCTTGCATCCCTCTCAGCTTACAGCGGTGTTTACTCACACAAGGACATGGGAATCATGGATTGTTGATGGAGAAGAGGTGGTGGTGATGATGGCGATGATCTCCTTCGAATCCCCGTCCCGGCAGGGCGCTAGAACAAGAACTTCTGATCCCCGAATTGGGTTTCGAGGTGGCGGCGGCGCTCTGTTGTGTTTCTGTGGAATATGACGAACCCTCTCGCGTTTTAGGTTTATGGGGCATATGTAGTCGAAAGGGGAGCCCGAGGGGGTGGATGTGGCCCCCACACCACCAGGCGGCACGGCCTAGGGGTGCGCCCAGGGGTGGTGTGGGACGCTCTTTGCCCCCCTCCAGGTCTTCTTCTGGCTTTAGGGGTCTTCTCGTGATATAAGCCCAATGGGGTCTTTTTCGGGCAATTTCCCGAAAGTTGATTTTTCTGCACAAAAACGAGACGCTAAGGTAGTTTTGCTGAAAACAGCGTTAGTCCGTGTAAGTGGTACCCAAAACTCACAAATTTAGAGGAAAACAATAAGAAAAGTGTTCGTAAAAGTAGATACGTTTTGGAGGTATCAACAAACCCTAAATCAATCGGCCTCCATCCACGAAAAGTTCTGTAGCTCCGATGCCGCCGCCGAGAAGTTTCGGGGGACAAAAATCTCTGTTCCGGAACCCTGTCAGGACGGGGAAGTGCCCTCGGAGCCATCTCCATAGACTACACCGCCTTCTTCATTGTCGTTGCTGTCTCCCATGATGAGGAGGGAGTAGTTATCCCTCGGGGCTGAGGGCTCTACCGGTAGCTATGTGTTTCATCTCTCTCTCCCATGGTGTAATCTTTATGTGATTGTGAGCTTTGTAATCTAGTTGAATAAGTAGATGTTGCTCTTCATCTGTTATGCTACTCAAGTGGTTTTGTTATGAGATCTCCGTAGACACTTTGATCACGGTGTAAAGGTGACAGTGTGTGCACCATGTGGTTTAGCATGAAATTGTGGTGTTTGTTTGGAAATATCTAGGTCTCATGGTGATAGCGTGGGGATTACCTAGATGGGGAAATGCGAACTCTAAGGAGTGCTCTTATATCCCTACACAATGATTGGTGTTTGTTATCCAACCGGAGAGTGGTTTAGAGTAGCATAGTGAAGAGATGATATTTATGCATTCAATTATGTTATTATTGTTGACAGTGTTCACTAGTGAAAGTATGATCCCTAGGCCTTGTTTCTAAGCATTGAAACACCGTTTACAACTAGTTCTGCTACATGTTTTCTTTCTTCCATTTTTATTTCAGATTACTATTGTCACTTACAGTCATCCATATTACTTGTATTTCACTATCTCTTCGTCGAACTAGTTCACATATACCACTGACAAATGTATTAGGCGTGTTGGGGACACAAGAGACTTCTTGTATCGTAATTGATGGGTTGCTTGAGAGGGATATCTTTGAACTCTACCTCCCTGAGTTCGATAAACCTTGGGTGATCCACTTAAGGGAAATTTGTTGCTGCTCTACAAACCTCTGCACTTGGAGGCCCAACACTATCTACAAGAATAGAAGCGTGCGTAGACATCAAGCTCTTTTCTGGCGCCGTTGCCGGGGAGGTAAGGTAAAAGGTATTCACATCCTGTGTGAGTGCTCGAAGCTATTTCCTTTAGATTCTTCAATTATATCTTTTTGTTTCTTGTTTTTATTTTCACTAGTTAGGCTTATTTTTAGTTGTTCCGTGTGTTTATCTTTAGGCTTAATGGAAAACAACAAAAATATGAGAGAGCTTTATAATATTTATCTTGAGTTAGGACATGAAGTGTTTGAATAGAAAATTAAAAACCCTATGGAGCTTTATTTGAATGCTAGTAGCAATGTTATTAGTATGAATTCTTTGAACACCATTATTGCTAATGCTTTGGAAAAGTCTAAGCTTGGGGAAGCTAGTTTTTATGAAAATGATATTTTTAGTCCCCCAAGCACTGAGAAACAAATTTACTTTGATGATACTTTGCCTCCAATATATGATGACTATAATGATTGTGGTATTCTAGTTCCACCTACTGTGGAGGATAAAGTTCATTATGATGATACTATTCCTCCAATTTATGATGATTGCAATGATGAATATGATATTTCCAGTCCACCTACTATTGCAGAGAAAATTAATTATGATTACAATATTCCTCCTATATTTGATGATTATGGTGATGAGAATAATAATGATAGCTATTTTGTTGAATTTTCTCCCACTACTATTAATAATAATGACTATGCTTATGTGGAGAGTATTAATTCTTTTATGCATGTGGCTCATGATAAGAATGTTATATGTCAGTTATATTGTTGATTTCATTCATGATTCTACTTAAATTTATTATGAAAGAGGGAAATATGGTTCTATGTATCTCAAAAATATTAAGTTTCCCCTCTTTATGTTGAAAATTTTGAAGTTGCACTTGTTTTTCTTTCCCATGCTTGTTGCTTTGTGCTTTCATGACTTGTTCTTCTAGAAGATTATTTTTCATAGGAAGTGGGTTAGACTTAAATTGTTTTACATTTTATTCTATATGGTCTCTTTTGCTTCAATTCATATTTCTCATGTGAGCATCTTCTCAAAATTATCATGCCTAGCTAAAAGGCTTAAATAAAAGCACTTCTTGGGAGATAACCCATGGTTTTATTTTTGCATTGTTTTTCTTCTGTTTTCTTTGAGTCAAGGTATTGTTTACTTCTGTAGAAACTTCTTTGTATCTTTATTTTCTTTCATTTGTTGTGCCAAGTAAAGTCTCTAGTGAAAGTTGAGGTTAGATTTGGATTTCTGCGCAGGAAGCAAATTTCTGCTGTCCACCGTTAAATTCGTGTAAATTCACAAAAAGATTAAAATGACCTGCAATTTTTTTTATTATTCCTCAGCTAATTCTAAAACTTTTTTAGCTTTGCGTTTTTTAATTGAGCAACGTTAGTGCCCCGAAAAAATTCGTCTTTACAAACTGTTGTGGTTTTGGCAGATTCTGCCTTTTTTACTTGCATTCTCCGTTTTACTATGTCGAGTGGATATCTTTGCTCCACAAAACATAATTGGTTGTAGATAATGTTTAAAAAGTATTAATAATGCTTGTATCCAAGGAGAACATGTGATTTTTTGATTGTGTGTCACACCCCAGTTTTTTGATTCTTGTACTGTAGTTCAAGGAGACAAAAATGTGGGCCAACAATTTTTTTTCTAACAACATGTTTGTTGGAACCAACATGTGTATATGAAAATATCCATATATTCAATACAAGTTTTGTTTCATTTGAAAACCCAATACAAACAATTTTCCTATAAACACCTTTATGTTTTCCCTGATGTTTTCCATAATGTTACTTGAGTGATTTTTGTTCCAATACTTGGATCATGCTTGCTTGCATCTTGAAATAAACTTTTAGTTTTGTTGGATCCAAGAAAAGAAAATTCAAAATGATCTATGGAAGTTTTCTTATAAGTTTTCTATAGAAACTACCCCGTGAAAATATAGCCAAGTACCAGTTTTCCACACTTGTTTTCACTAGGCTGTAATATTCCATTTTATGTTTTCTTAACTTGTATTTGTTCCTTGATATATGGACTACAAATCCATAAGCTTGGATTGGATTGAAAAACAATATTTTTCTTGTTATTTTTGTGGAAGAAAAATAAGACAGAAAAAAGGAATTTTTAGAACACAGAGAAAAACAGAGAGTACCCCTTTTTCCACTTTGTTTTCATAGCCTTATACTATTCAAAATTTGTTTTCCAAAGATGTTTCTGAAAGTTTAAAACATGTTTAACAAACTCCAACTTTGAAAACAAAATTTGGAATTCATTTGACCTTTGAAAACATTCTGAACTTTCTGCTCATTTCATTTGTTTTCCAACACTTAGAAAGTTTCCCTAAGTGTTAACTGAATTTTCTGAATTTTTTCAGAAACCGTTGCTGTTACAAAGTTTAGCAGATGTTTTCAATTGGTTTTTTTTTCAAAACTTGAAATGCCACTTTTCCAAAACGTTTCACCTAGGTATGTGCTTCACTTTGGATCCTTTGCTTTTCTTTTAGATGGTCAAGGGAGAGAGCTAATAAGTGAGAAAGACAGGAGGGCAGAGATGAGGTGAAATGGCATGGGCACCAAAGTGCCATGGCTACTGTGGCCATACCGTGCCCTCTCCAAACCTCAAGATCCGTTCCTTGACTTGCCCCCAACCCCTCCTTGCCCACTGACATGCTCCCATACCTTGCACTATCGTGGACATGCCCCAGAACGCCCCCATGCCGACTCTAACACCCCCCCCGAGAGCACCCTCATGCACATGACCAAAATGCCACAAGATAAAGCCACCCCGTGCGTGTCCCTCTTTTAACTAGATCCCCCACCATCTCCACTCTTGCCTCGAGAATGGAAACAAGCGCTCGAGCCCTCGGTGAGCTCCACGGGCAGTAGATCGCCGCCAGCCACCGTGCGTGTGCCCGAGGTGGTGCACCTCGACCCAACCCCTCCCACCTCTCGTTTTCGCCTCCGACGAGCTCCACATACCCGTATCATGGCCTCTGACCCCTCCCCGTGTCCTCGTTTGCGCAGGATCCCCGCCGCCGTCGTGGTCTCCGCCGCGGACGTCCGGCCGTGCGCCACCGACCAGGGCCATGAGAGCCGTAGCTCTCCGCGCCCCTTGATCGCCCCGAGTGTCCTCTGCTTCCGCGATCCCGCGCCACCATCCATCGAGCCCCACGGTGAGTCCCTCGGCCGCCCGCTTTCCCGTCGTCCTCGGGTGAGAGAGAGAGAGGGGGTGTAGAGGAAGAAGACAAACGTGGGCGTTGATCCGGAGATCAATGACCCCCGTTGAATGGCCGCTTTACCCGCCCACGCTGGGCCGCTTTGGCTGCTATCTAGTCCGTGCGGTGGAGAAACCCAGCTCGCCCCTCTGTTTTGTTTTTCCTTTTTATAAATCTACAGAAACTAGCTATTTAATTTGGCTCTATTAAAAATAGTTTTCGTGCAAGATAAAATCTACGAAAATTCATAGCAGTAAGTTAATGTTTTCTTAACCACATCCAAGTAGTAGATCCATGTTTGCACCTTTATTTTTGCTGTGTCAATTAAAATTCCACAGAGTATCAGTGAGACCATTTGAGGCATAACTTTTTGTGTATGTTTCGAGTTTGGTCAAACCAAGTTGTTTTGAGTAGCTAGTGAGTAGATCTATCATTAGAGCTTGACTTCACATCAAGGGGGTTTACCAAATGGAAATGCCATTCATTTTGGTAAATGACCAGTAATTTTTTCTAGGATTTTTAAAAGGAGTTTTAAAATGGTTTTTGGAGTGAATTTAATTGGACTAGTTTGTGTATGACTAGATCTATCTAATCCTAGCTTGTATTAATTTTTAGAGCTCTAGATTATTTTTGGTGAGCATTTCTAGAAACAACAACTTTTCTGTTTTATTTATTACTTGTGTGCTTGTTTGTAAATAAATGTTTGATTGTTTGAAACTTGTTTACTAGCATGTATTGATGTGTTGCTACTTGTTATTAGGTTGTTTTCTTGCAGTACAAATACAGTAGGAAGTGTGTGCATGTTTGGAAAACAAATAGAAGGGGGAGTTGTCTAGTATTGTTTTCTAGTCTATTTGATTGAATAGATTTCTGTGAGCTAGATTTATTATTTTGTTTACCTACGTTTTTAATGATGATGTATTGGATCTAGTACAATTTTGGTACTTTTATTGTGATAGTAGTATCTCTGTTAGCTTGCACCTTATTTTATAGAAATGCATGTGTACCAAATGTTTGTTGTTTTCACTTTAGTGTTTTCACTAGTATGATAGTTGTGTGTTGAATGCTTCGATAATTTATTTTTGTAAAGTGTTACCAGAGGCCTTGTTACCTCTTAATGCATTGATATTAGTGGGCCCATAACCCACTAGTCCCATTGCATTTTTGGTTAGGGATACAAATCCCCTACCATACACTTGATGGATAATAGCTTATAATTTTATATGTGAGTTTAGTATTTTACACCAAGGAAAGTAAATTGTTGTTTTACTTGTTTAAGTAAAGTGTTTAGTAATTCCTTGTTACTCCTAGTATGTTTAGTTGTGGTGCATTTGTTAACATAATGTTCCCTTAGGAATATCATGTTAAGAAGTTTGTCACTATTGTTTTGATTAAACTGAGTATTGTTTGCAAATAGGAATATTTTCCTAGTGTTGGTAGATTATGGGTGGATAGAAATTCCTTGAGTGTTTGGATTTTTTAAAGTGTTTAGTTGAGCTTGTATTTGGTGCATAGCTACTGGTTGTATAGCATTTACTTTGATGCTTGCTATTAGATTATTAGGAAAGCATGATTTATTAGTTTTGATTAATTCTTGCTAAGTAGTTGTTTTCATGGAATTATTTTATTGTATTTGCTTACTATAATGTGTAAGGTGGATGTTCTGTTAGTAGGTATATATATTATTGTGTTTCTTGCTTAGTAGAATGCATTCTTGTAGTGTTGTTTGCTTCTCTATTAGTGTACTTGTATTGGCCACTAGTTATTATGAGCTGCTCTTTTATGTTTGTCTTTTATTTTATGGTAGTATGTTTATCCTAGCATGTTTAGGATGTTTTCACTTATTTTATTGTGGCTTAGGTATTGTAGTTTCTAGTTGTGATTGGTTGTAGAGTGCAATTATTTCTTATAGCATGCTTGTGTAGAATTTTCATACTAATATGCTATTAGTGCACTCCTGTTATTAGGTTGTTTTCTAGCTTTGTTATCTCTTGTGAATATTGTGTTTAGAGTGTGTTTTATGACTTTTTATCATTGGTTGAGCCACTGGTTTGTTTGGTTATTTTCATGATTGATGGATTCCTTAGCTTTGGTGTAGACATAAGCATAGTCAGTAGCTAGCTTATTCATCTGTAGTTTGTTTGCTTTGCTGTTTGAAATCGTCTGAATGTTTACCTTAGCTTGAGCATTGTACTAGTGTTATTATTGTGTTTAGTAGTACCTTGTTATCTATGCATTAGATTAGTGGTAAACTTTTGTGGTGATGATTGCTTGTGTTGTTGTTAATACCCACTGCCATGGGTATTGCTTTGATGATTGGTATTGCTTTGATTGATTGGTAGTACCTTTGTGACCACAAGCTATTCTTTTAACTTCTTAAATGTCTTGGTATGAGAGTGGTACCCCCACTCCATCTATAATATTTGAGGTGTGGAATATGGTTTCTCAACCATCTGTTTTTCTGACGATAGTTTTGTACCCTGAGAGTTTGTGAGATAGTTTTCTCAATAAACTTTTGAGTGTTTGCGCTAGTATAAGTTTGTTTGCTGTATGTGTGGCTTTGTGTCATCAATTGCCTTAGTTTGGTTCTGAGTGTGTGTCTTTATTTCTTTTACGGCGTTAGAAAACGAAGAAGAAGAAGAAGAAGGAGATGTAGAGCTGTGTGTCAAGTTCAAGCTACTTCAAGGCCAAGGACACAAAGAGTTTTAAGGCAAGCCATCCTGATGCTTTCTGTTACTACACTTATCATTATCTATCATGCATGTTTTAATTCAGAAAGTTTTACAAAAACTTTGATTACCAAAAAGTATTTTGAATGACTACTACTATTAATATTATATATTATTACTATGCCAGTAGTTGATACTTGGTGTTACCAAGCCCATAGCCACCATATGGTATTTATTACCACCAAAAGTATAAGTCCCTAAGTGGACACCTTAAAAATATGTTTTTGCAAAACAAAGTCTCTTATGGAAAACCCGGTGGAAAGGCGAAGCCTTATCCACCGGAGGAAATGTTGAAGTGGTCATTTTTGGGGAAAAGGTGTTTTACAAAAATGACACATAACCTAGTCTTTGTCGGACAACCTTTACCGTACTGACACTCTACCCCAACATGGGCACGGGGCATAACTTGAAGTTTGTTTTCGTTAGTGTGTGTTCTATCTCAATTTGCTATAAGGGTCGTCGTGCCCTCAAACAGATTGTCGCCATGAGGGGTATACGGGATATACAAAGTGAGGAATTAAGTTACCCCCCGGTCGCAGCAGTTGGGGCTCCTGTCTTGGCGAGGTGAGACCTGATGCCGGGGAACACACACTCAACTGACGAGATAGGCATATTCTAGCTTGAACATAGTGGATGGTTAGGATCGGTTATCTCATGTTTACATACAGTCTGTGGTTATTCACGGCATATAAACTGAATCTGGTGGATTGTGTACACCTCTGCAGAGTCAAACTATTCTGAATAGACGCGTCCTCGGATATGGACAGTTGAATGGCCATGTAGCTAGCATTGTGTAACACCCCAATTTTGCTACATTAGGGTGTGTGGTGTTGTTCATATCATACATGCATGAAACCACAAATTTAATCATGTTTTAACCAATTTAAATTGTGAATTTAAATGGTTTCAGAAAATTCCACAAAAAGTACCTAATTTGGGTTCCAAAATTTTGTATTGAAAAATAATTCAAATGCACCAACCCAAGTTATGGTTTTGTTGGAAATTTCATGAGCTTTTCAAAAACTATTTTTGCCAATTTTTCTGTTTGCAAAAAGGTCCCCAAAACTCTGTTTTCTATTCTGTTTTTAAAGAGAAAAGGGCTTCTTTGTAAAATTTAAAAACTCCAGGGGGTTTTCCACGAAGTTCTTTTCTTTTCCTTGTCTTCCTTGTCGCCGGCCAGAAGGACGAGAAGGTCGCCTCCTTCCACCTCCTGCTTCCAGCGCGGCAGGGGAACGATGAGAACCCTGGGAGCCGTCCGGATCGAGACAACCCCCGCAGAAACCCCCTCCCTCTCGCTCTCTGTCTCTCTACCAGAGCAAACCCTAGCCGAAACCGACCTCGCCGTGATCCGTCGCCGCCGCCGCTACGTCGCCTCCCTCGCCGTTCTGAGGATCCCGTTCGCTCCACCACGACTCCCTCTTTCTCCTCGAGCTCACACGCAAGCCGGGAAGGCCCGAAGGCGCGTAATTTTCGCCGCCGGTTCCTCCACTCCGCCGCGGGAACCTCACGCCGGCGAGGATTCCGGCCGCCACTGCCTACCCCGAACCCACCATCAGTCTCCTGGTGAGCTCACGAGCCTTCCCATGCCCTTCGTTCTGCTCCTAGACGCCGGAATCAACTTGCCGCCGCGAACCACCGCCGGCCGCCGCCGTATCTGCTCACCGGCGCCAATTCCGGCGACCATTTGGTCACCGGATGGTACCTCTCGGATCCTCTCGACCTCCTCTTCCTCTCAGTATACTTTGTTTTCCGAATTAAGCACAATTTTAGTCGATTTCGATCTCAGCTGTGAGGAGCAGAGCAAGATGACGTCGGCATTGCCTCACTGTGACGTCATAAATCCCCTGTTTATTATTTCCAGAAAAAGGAATAAAATTGTTTAGTTAATATCTCCCAAAATAAAAGTCAGAAAAATAAAAGGAAGGTATGGTTTTGATCAGAAAAATGTAAGAAACCCAAATATGTATTTTTCAATTATGTTTGAGGAAGTTGAAAGATGAGTATTATTTAATGTTGTTTAATCATTTAAAAATGGAAAAGTAAGTTTTTATTCAAGAAAATTAGAAAATTAAAAGTTATATACCAAAATGCTCAAAATGACAAATGCAACTTATTTATGATGTTTTCAAACCCATTTGAGCAACTAAAATGGTATTCACCTTCATAACCGTCCGAAACCCCCTCCGGGGTCCATTTCGGGCAAATTTCAGTAAAACTGCATAACTGCCATATGAACCTTAGAAACCCAATGATCATGTTTAGGACTTTATTTCAGTGCATTAACTTGCTCATGCACACATATTGCACATTGCATCGATGCCATGTGTTGATTGTTGTTCTTCTCTTTCGGTGTTGTTTCCCCCTCGGTAGAACGTGACTCCGAAGAGAAGGCCATCAACTCCAATGACGAATACTTGATCTTAACCGACAAGTCAAGCACTTATCCCTGAAGACTTTATCTGGTTTTCTTATAACCAAGGCAAGCATAACCTCTTATCTGCTCATATATGATTTCAAAGTGATTTGAATCTCGTACTTTGCATTCGGTTCCAAACTATTTGCTGTTAGTAGATAGAGTTCTCCTATATACTGCATAGCCAACATATCCTGATCCACTGCTCCTAGCAGCTATAGGTTTGTTTGTGCGCGCTTCGCTAAACCTTGTGAGTCTTGCTTAGCCATGCCTAGTTGATGAATCTGGTCAATGCGTGAATCTACTATGTCAGGTGTTTATGATTTGAATTATCTTTGATAACTTGACTAAATACTGGCATGGATGTGAGGCCACAATGGGTTGTGGCGTTTTGTCCTGTTCATGCCCCTAGGAGCGAGTTCTCGCCTTCGAAGCCAAGACTGAGCGTGCAACCACACGCGGGGCCTAACAGACCGCGCTCGACCAACTAACTTGTTTGGCCACGTCCGTGAGTCACGTAGTTTGATCTTTCCATCTGCGTGTGAGTCAGAAAACGATTTGGAGAAAACTTAGGGCGTGACCGGGACAAGTGATGGACGTACTCGGATCTTGTTCCCGACTCACAGAACAGGTGCCGTCAGGAGGTGGCCAACTCCCTGTTGACGGGGTGGCCCTGTTTGGGTTGACTCATGGATAGGGTCGAGCAAGGTAAAGGTCGTGGCCAGCCACCCTCTGCCGCGCTCCATGGACGAGCGTACATGTGGCGTTAAGAGTCGGATGGTACGTGTGGGTAAAGTGTACCCCCTGCAGGGATGAATCTCCTCGAGAAGCCGTGTCCACGGTTACGGACGACTTGGCAATGGACTCTGTGATCATAGATAACTTCAACGGAATGACTAAAACTTGTCAACCATGATTGAAGGGTGCCTCCTCGGAGATGCCGAGAGGGGTGATCCTTGTAGCATGAGATAGTGTGGGAATGAGAAAGACTTGGTGGAATACAAGAAGATGATGATCTCAGTAGTTGGGTAGCTTTCTCATCTATTTTCAGAATACTCCATGAGACGTGCTATTCCTTCCTCAATTTGGAAAACAAAGATTGCTTTACGCAAATCAGCCTTTCATAAAACCCTTTCAGAAACTAGCAGATATATAATAGGTTAACTAAGTCTTGTTGAGTACCTCCCGTACTCAGGTTTGCTTAATTTGGTTCAGGTGGAGTTCCTCACTTCAGTGGTGAATCAACGTGGACATCGACGAGTAGTTTGGGGTTCCCAGGTAGCAGCTTGGAATCTATGGGCTGGGACGTCGCCTTATGTTGCGGCCTCTTAGGCCTTTTTGGTTCTTGTTGACTAGCAACATATTTTGCCTTCCGTTGTCTGATGTAATGTTGGGTCGTGTGACCTCTGCTTGTAAGCTATACTCTAGTAATACATGTTTAATACAGCTTTCATGTTTAGAGTACTGCTTTGATCAGTTGTTGGTTTCGAGCTCATTGTTATACAGTTTTGGCTATGCCTGCATAGGTGTCGCAGTCGAGGGGTTGTGGAGCCGATGATCCATGTCCGAGCCCGCCTGTCGATGTGATCGGCCTGGGGCGAGGTAACCCCAGTAACACTCGATTGTTGTTGCACTTTCTGGACACATAGCATCCCTGTATAGCTTTGGTCCCGTTTCCTTCAGTTTCATTCGATTCGTGGACGCTTTGATATGCATAGTTGGTTATGACTAGCATGGATACAAGGAGTAGTAGACTGGGGATCCGGACTACGTGCCGATGAATCTAGTCTGCCTGCCGTTGTTTGTTGCGGCCGGGGCTGGTAACCCTGAAGCCCTTGTGAGTCCTGAAGGGAATATGCCCGAGAGGCAATAATAAAATGGTTATTATCTTATTCCTTGTTTATGATGAATGTTTATTTCTCATGCTAGAATTGTATTAATCGGAAACGTTGATACATGTGTGCTTAATAAACAAACAATGGTTCCTAGTAAAGCCTCTCTTTTAACTAGCTCGTTGATTAATAGATGATCAAGGTTTCCTGATCATGAACATTGGATGTTATTAATAACGGGGTCATGTCATTAGAAGAATGATGTGATGAACATATACCCAAAGAGAATATAGCAATGCGATCAAGTCATTTAGTTTACATTGTTATATCAAACATACGAAGTAACTTATTCCTTAGACCTTGAGATCATGTCAATCACTGATACCGGAATAGTGCTTTGATGGCATCAAATGTCACACCGTAACAGGGTGACTATAAAGGTGTCGTTAAGTATTCGGAAAGTATTAGTTGAGGATCATGGATCAAGAGTGGGATTTGTCCATCCAAATGACGGAGAGATATACTCTGGGCCCTCTCGGTGATATCACATCGAAACCGCTTGCAAGCACGTGATATGATCACAAGGATGTTATATCACGGGAACGAGAAAAGAGTACTTGTCGGTAACGAGATTGAACAAGGTATGGTTGATACCAATGATCGAATCTCGGACAAGTAAAATATCGCGAGACAAAGGGAATAGTTCACGGCGTTGTTGGTTCACACGATCACGAGAGTCATCATTGAATATATAGGAGTCATCACGGATCTCCAGATCCCGCTGTTGATTATTGATCGGAGAGGAGTCTCGATCATGTCTATCTTATTCGCGAACCGTAGGGTGACACACTTAAGGTTCGATGACGCATTTGAGAGGATACGGAATATCGAAGAATATTTTGGACAGCACCGAAATTGTTTCGGGGAAAATTGAAATAGTTCAAGGGGTTTTTCGTCGAATGGTTGTTAATAGAATTAACAAATGATTCGAGGAGCTATATGCAAAAGTTTGTTAATAGAATTAACAAATGCTGAAATAAAGAAATAAAAAGGTTTTATTTATTTATTAAAAGAAAACCTTTGGATTTTCCAAGTGGGAAATTATGGGAGCATGAGTGGGTGTGAGTGGAGCTTCCACTCACATGATGAGGGAAGAGGTGGGGGCACCCCCATGGGCTGGCCGCACCCCCCTTGGGCTGCCTCCCCCCTCTCCTATAAAAGGAGGGTGAGAGCTCTCCCTCCTCCACACACTTGGCCACTTCCCTTTCCCTCCACCCGCTGCTCCATTTCATGGTCTCCGGCTTGGCGAAGCCCTGACCGTGGGATTCTTCACCACCACCACGTCGTCGTGCTGCTGGAGTTCCGAGGGATCCTCTACTTCCGCGCCCCGCTGGAACGAGGGAACGGAGGTCGTCATCAACCGTACGTGTGACCGATCACGGATGCACCGCCGGATTGCGGTGCCATCTTCTCGCTATCGGGATCGGTGTGAGTACGACTACGCCAACAACGAGATTTGATCTCGTACCACTTTGAGTCTTCGAGGGTATGTGTTCTCCTTAACCCTCTTGTTGCCCGTTACACTTCGTCTCCTAGATTAGATCTTGGCCTTTCGGGTGTCTCTCGCGTAGGAAAATTTTTGTTTTCTATGCTACGTTCCCCTTCAGTGGTATCAGAGCCGGATCTATGCGTAGATGTTTTGTACGGGTAGAACACATAGGTGTATGTGGGCGTTGATGATCATGTTATTACCTCCTTGACTATTTTATGATCTTAGTGGCATAGTGGGATGAAGCGGCCCGGACTAACCTTACATGTCCACGTACATGAGACTTGTTCCACAACTGACATGCAACTTGTATTGCATAAGTGGCTTGCGGGTGTCTGTTTCTCCTACTATAGTTAAGATCTAATCTACAAAGGGTTGCTAAAAATATGTTTATCAACGTTGTGGTTGATGTTCGTAGGTATGAACGGTTCTATCCTCGAAAGCCCTAAGCCACGTAAAATATGCAAAAATAAATTAGAAGCGTCTAACTAGTTTTTGCTGGGCATGTGATGAGATATGGTCAATATTACAAATTCGATTATGAGATGATCTATTTTGTAAATTATTGATATACCGTAAGGTATCCATATGGTTGTCTTCTTATTGATGGACAAACAAGTTTGGGGTACCGTGGTACTTGGTACCACGCCGGTGGAATGATTCAGATCATACCATAATGCACATGATGGAGATCAAGTGCAAGAAGGACCATATCATATCACGTTATCCTTACATGTGATGTTTGTGATGTTAATCCTTTTTATGCATCTTGTTTTGCTTAGATAACGATGGTAGCATTATAAGATGATCCCTCTCACTTAATATCAAGATAATAATGTGTTCTTCCTTAAAGTATGCACCGTTAAGAAAGCTCGTCGTTTCGAGACACCACGTGATGATCGGGTGTGACAGACTCAACGTTCGCATACAACGGGTGTTTTCAAGCCTAGCATGTACAGACATGGCCTTGAAACACACGCAATACTACGGTTCTACTTGGCGAGCCTAGCATGTACAGACATGGCCTCGGAACACGTAACCGAAAGGTAAAGCATGAGTCATATGGATGATATGATGAACATGTCGATGTTCGCCTTTGAAACTACATCATCTCACGTGATGATCGGTTTTGGTGTAGTGAATTTGGTTCGTGTAATCACTAAAGACGACTAAGAGGGATGTTGTTTTTGAGTGGGAGTTCATGGTTTAATTTTTGAATTAACTTGAACTTATTTATCATGAACAACCAATCAAAGTGAATTTGCACAAATTGTAGTATTCATTGGCATCTATAATTGTCTTACACTTAGATTGTTAATTGAGATATAACTGTTATGATCTGGTAAATACCATTTAAGATTGGTACCGTATTAGTGAAATTTAAAATTGAGTCCTATTGTAAATTTTTGGTATTTCCTACCTAGCTCCATGTGGTTAATGATTGATTAATCTAGAGAGCAAATAATTCCTACTTAGAATCCAGAGTCATGGTTGCTTCCGTATTACTTTATCTTCAAAAGAATGTTTTGTTGATCAAGGTGATTTAGGGACTGAAAAGAGTTGTTTTCAGAAACAATCAAGTGAAAGATATATTGATATCTAGAAACTTATTTGTGGCAACATGACTGAGTATAATTTAGCGTGACAATGTTTGCTTATATTATCTGAATATATGCAATGATTGAAGACGCTAGGCGTTTGAATATTCCAAGAAATTGGATGCTAAAAATTATCCTCTAAATTCCTTCCTTCGAGCTATAATAGCTTAATCATAAAATTGTTATCATGGGATGGATTAGAAGTATGGGTAAAGTAGTTTACCTTACTTGGAAATTGCTAAGAGTGGAATCTAGAAGAATGCTATTAATATGGTGATATTAGTAGAACAATCAAACTCAAAGTATGACTCAATGGGTGATAGTATATGACTAACGCGCCAAAGAAAATGAGCTCGTAAGACTAGCATTGTTTGATGTTGAATGATTCTTCTATAAAGGAAAGGGAATATTGAAAATAGAATTACAAATAGATATATGGCAGAAAAGAAGATAACTGGAAAAGTCCAGCTCAGGAGTATATACTTGATATACAAGTTATAGATGTATTACTAGTTAACAAAGTATTTTTGGTATTTTGATACCACATTGGTTGGTATGAGTTGTCATACAAAGCAACGCAATGCAAGGGCCTAAAAGGAACTAGTAATAGATGTGGAATCGATTATGACAAAAACATAAGTAAAGTGTTATTGTGTTCATTGTCGTATCAAACCAAACAGTCAAGATTTATTTGAAGAACTTAATAATTTGTTATTTTGTTCTAGTCTTTTGTGAGAACAAATGAGATTGTTCAAACGATGACCATATTCCATAATCATGGATATGTTAATATAAATCATGTTGGTAAAGTAAACATCTATAAGACTGAATGCTAAACGTTGCAAGACGTAAAAGAGTTTCACTTAAATTGTGGCACCGCCATTTTAGTTCATATCGGAAAGGAAAACATGAAGGAATTCCATATTGATGGACTTCCGGAGTCATTTTGTTTTGAATAAATTGACGCTTGTGAGACCTCTTCCAAAAGATGACTAGAATTCCGTTCTTAGGCCAAAGTAGAATGGACGACTAATTTAGTGGAGATTATACATATTGATGTATATAGTCCATTATGTGTAGTCATGTATGGTGGATTAATTTTTCCTTCATAAAATTTTGTCGATGATTTAAGTAGATATGTGAGTATATCTATTTAAAGGGAACAGAGTTTGACATTTTGAATTGGTTCAAAAGGTTGTTAATATGAAGTTAAAATCAATGTAACAAGATAATCAAGTATTTATGATTGGATCATAAAGGATAAAGTTTGAGTTACAAGTTTAGCAAAACATCTGAGAAGTTGCAGAATTGTTCTACAACTTATACTTCTCAAATACCCCACATTAGATTGGAGTATTCAAAAGACAAAATCAAACCCTGTTTGACATGGTAAGATTAATAAAATTGCCATTATAATTTGTAGTTTATACATTAGTGACAACCGCTTTTACACTGAAAAGAGCACCATCATGATCCGTTGAAACTGACAACATATAAGATATGGTTTGGGTAATGACCCGAATTGTCATTTTTCTTAAGTTTTGGTATGCATAGCATGTGTAAAATGTTTACAACCAAAATAGGATAAATATATGTTTATAAGGTTATCCCAAATAAAACATTGGGTATTTCTCCTATCACGGAACCAAAGACAAATGTTGTTTGTCAGAAAGGGTTGATTTCTCGAGAAAGTAGTTCTTGCGAAACAAGTGAGTGGGAGCACAGTACAAACTCAACGAGATAAGAGAATCTTCGTTATCATGTCAAGAGTAGCGCAGCACTGGAAGTTGTTCCGGGGTTTACTATTTTGACTAAGTAGAAGACACTACAAATGTTGTAGATACTTCAAATGAGTTTGCGAGCTGTACCAGAAAAGTCCAAAAACTTTGTACTTAGAACAACTTGTGGTTTAAGTGTAAAGTGTTGTTTTGACAACAAAAGGACCTGGACCTTATAAAGGAAGCAAATGATGGGCCCTGGCTTCGTAAAATTGACTATGAGTCATTATATCCGCCATAGTATCCTTGTATGAATATCAAGTATGTGACTTGGTAGTCCTTTCAATAGGCATGATGCCTAGCGATATCAAAAGGGTCTATATAGTGACAAAGACATGGATTTTACATCCTTTGAAAGTTGTACTTATTGAAAAGTTGTTTCAACGAAGTACAAAGAGTTGAGTACTACAAGATTTTGATCTTCCGTAGTGATGCTTTAGTCTTTGCGGATAATTCTAGCAAAAGGTTACATATTATGATATGGCAGTTGAATAACAAAACCAACTCTCCTCTCAAGGAAGTTTTATCAAGGATGTGTACTTGACACAGTCTGAGAGTTTTGTAAAATTCAAAAAGGTTGCTAGAAAGGTATGCACACTTCAATGGTTGAAGTGAGCATAACGAAGTTGAAATCTTTACCTTAATGAAGTTATCAAAAGAGTTTGATTCCATCATGAACGATAAAGATGCTTGTAAAGTTACAAGAAATTAAGTGGGAGCGCTATGACATATTTCCAATACTTTATGTAGATGACATATGGTTGATTGGAAAATATGTATTTTAAATTAACACGGTTAAGATTTTCATATTGATGAAAGGCTTAGAAGATATTGGGCATCGATATCTATAAAAGATGGATTGACGCACCTGATATGATTGAAGCCAAATTACATAGATGAAATATTGAAGTAAGTCAATATGAAAATGACATGAAGGAGTTCTTGTCACATGGAAAATAATTGAGCAAGATTCATGTGTTTTGACACATGATGAGCATCATTGAAATTGAGATTTCTAAGTCATGTTTCCATGCTATGTACACAACCAGATGAGTCCTATGCTATAAAATGTTATAGTAGGATAATTCATATGATGATTAGACAACAGTGGGAGAGATCCTTGTGTCATTTTAGAAATGCTAAGGATATGTTTTCCTATATAGTAATGACAAAATATTAGTTGTAATATGTTACACTAATAGTCTTGTCATTTATTAAAGTAATTTTATATCAATTAAAATATGTGATGAACGGTAGCACAATAGGATGGAAGAAAGTTCCATGCTGGATTTGAAAGAGTTTCAAAATTAAAATATTGTGACAGATACTACAACAAAGGCTAAAGTATATCGTTGTGTTGACAACTGATAATAAGCGTATTTTGTGTCAAGGAGTTCTTTATTGAACTTGGTGAATTTCCAAGAATGCTGAAACTATGAAGCTACATTTTTACAATGTTAGTAACATCAGTTTAAGCTGAGGAATTAAGGTATCACCGGAACTTGGTGAGTTTCCAAGAATGCTAACACTATGAAGCTACATTTTCACAATGTTAGTGACATCAGTTTAAGCTGAGGAATTAAGTTTTCATCAATTGACCATATATATATACAAAGCCATCTCATTAGAGAATGAGTGATGCGTGTAGACGCAAAGAACATGCAAATACAATAGGACCTGAACAGTTCAGATCTTTTTGATGATGTTTACCGCATGCGAAGCATGGTAATAACACTGGTACGCCATATGTGTTAAAGTGCTTACAGACTAGATTATTGACTCTAGTGCAAGTGGGAGACTGAAGGGAATATGCCCGAGAGGCAATAATAAAATGGTTATTATCTTATTCCTTGTTTATGATGAATGTTTATTTCTCATGCTAGAATTGTATTAACCGGAAACGTTGATACATGTGTGCTTAATAAACAAACAATGGTTCCTAGTAAAGCCTCTCTTTTAACTAGCTCGTTGATTAATAGATGATCAAGGTTTCCTGATCATGAACATTGGATGTTATTAATAACGGGGTCATGTCATTAGAAGAATGATGTGATGAACATATACCCAAAGAGAATATAGCAATGCGATCAAGTCATTTAGTTTACATTGTTATATCAAACATACGAAGTAACTTATTCCTTAGACCTTGAGATCATGTCAATCACTGATACCGGAATAGTGCTTTGATGGCATCAAACGTCACACCGTAACAGGGTGACTATAAAGGTGTCGTTAAGTATTCGGAAAGTATTAGTTGAGGATCATGGATCAAGAGTGGGATTTGTCCATCCAAATGACGGAGAGATATACTCTGGGCCCTCTCGGTGATATCACATCGAAACCGCTTGCAAGCACGTGATATGATCACAAGGATGTTATATCACGGGAACGAGAAAAGAGTACTTGTCGGTAACGAGATTGAACAAGGTATGGTTGATACCAATGATCGAATCTCGGACAAGTAAAATATCGCGAGACAAAGGGAATAGTTCACGGCGTTGTTGGTTCACACGATCACGAGAGTCATCATTGAATATATAGGAGTCATCACGGATCTCCAGATCCCGCTGTTGATTATTGATCGGAGAGGAGTCTCGATCATGTCTATCTTATTCGCGAACCGTAGGGTGACACACTTAAGGTTCGATGACGCATTTGAGAGGATACGGAATATCGAAGAATATTTTGGACAGCACCGAAATTGTTTCGGGGAAAATTGAAATAGTTCAAGGGGTTTTTCGTCGAATGGTTGTTAATAGAATTAACAAATGATTCGAGGAGCTATATGCAAAAGTTTGTTAATAGAATTAACAAATGCTGAAATAAAGAAATAAAAAGGTTTTATTTATTTATTAAAAGAAAACCTTTGGATTTTCCAAGTGGGAAATTATGGGAGCATGAGTGGGTGTGAGTGGAGCTTCCACTCACATGATGAGGGAAGAGGTGGGGGCACCCCCATGGGCTGGCCGCACCCCCCTTGGGCTGCCTCCCCCCTCTCCTATAAAAGGAGGGTGAGAGCTCTCCCTCCTCCACACACTTGGCCACTTCCCTTTCCCTCCACCCGCTGCTCCATTTCATGGTCTCCGGCTTGGCGAAGCCCTGACCGTGGGATTCTTCACCACCACCACGTCGTCGTGCTGCTGGAGTTCCGAGGGATCCTCTACTTCCGCGCCCCGCTGGAACGAGGGAACGGAGGTCGTCATCAACCGTACGTGTGACCGATCACGGATGCACCGCCGGATTGCGGTGCCATCTTCTCGCTATCGGGATCGGTGTGAGTACGACTACGCCAACAACGAGATTTGATCTCGTACCACTTTGAGTCTTCGAGGGTATGTGTTCTCCTTAACCCTCTTGTTGCCCGTTACACTTCGTCTCCTAGATTAGATCTTGGCCTTTCGGGTGTCTCTCGCGTAGGAAAATTTTTGTTTTCTATGCTACGTTCCCCTTCAAGTCCATGGCTAGGAGCACATAACAGTATGTATATCTCTGGGTACGGGGTCGTGACAGGTCATGGTATCAGAGCAGGACTGCTTGTAGGAAAACCTTACTACTTGGTCGATGTTGAGTCTAGAGTTTGTGAAAACTACTTTGAAACTTCAAATGATTGTGAAAAACCTTCTTAGGATTATTTTTACTTCGTATCTGGTATCACTCTAACTCTGGGTCTCCTTACCTGTTTTGATTTGAAAAGGTTTTCTATCTTTTCTATTCATTCAAAACCTAGGTGCCTTCTCTGGCAAGGACGTCTTTTACCCAAGTTGACCTAGTGTTAAGTTCTAGAGTCGTGTGTGTTCCATGTTCCGTTATCTCTTAAACTGGGAGATTTCTTTTCCATTCCAATCTCTCAGAGTTGTGTGGATTCCACATTCTTTCATGTTCTAAAGTCTCAAAATCCTGAACCTCGAGATTCCTTTTCATCTCGAATGTGTCCGTTATCCTCTGCTCAAATTTTTCTGGAGTTACGTTGTCTTCTGAAAGATATTTCGTGATTGCTTTTCATAGTGTCCTTTAAGACACTAAGAGAGTAACTACTCCTTTCTCTAGGTTTTTAATCTTCAGACTTGAACCGAAGGTCCCGGAATGTGCTGAATGGTGGTGGGTTGAATCATGTGGTTTTATAACCATGTGATGCTCACTCTATCAGTACAGGATGCTGACCTTTAACCCAAGTTCTGTTTCTTTGGATCCTGAGGAATATCTTCTACCTCAGGATGGCTAGGTAATCTCAGCTCCAATAGCCCTAGGTTTTCTTTTGGAACTAAAAGGGATCACAACAAGAGTGATCATCCAGAAATCCACATCTTCGTTCTTATTTCAGCTATACCAATCTTTAGCATGGGTTTTACAAATGAGTATGACCTTGTGCTTTCACCGTGATCTTCGTATTTTCCAGAGCATGTTCTTAATCTTTAGTTTCTTTCCTACCTTTGTCCATCGTGTGGAAATAAAAGTTGCATATGTGTGTTGGATTCTTCCAATGCATTTGCTCCTGTTTTCCGTCAAAACATTCCACCTTGGGATGTTGGGAGAAACAAACTCCAGTACCTCGTTCATATCTAGAACCAGGTCAAAGTTTTGTAATCCACAGAATAAAGAAGTTTCATTAGCTTCTATTTTGTTCCACCTTCGAGTATCACATTCCTTTGTATCAAAAGGTTGTGTTGAGCTTCATGGCCTTATTGATGAAGTAATGCTCCTACACATCATTACCCACCATTTCTACAAGCTTGAATGCTCGAGAATGTTGGGTGTGTATTGAGGTGTGTATTAGGTATTCTTAGAAATTTCTATTGCTTCGAAAAATCTAAGAAACATCTGTATCCTTCTTAGCACCATCAGTCACCCGATCTCTATTTGAAGTTGACTGTGTTACCAAATCCGTTCATGACGGTGCACATTCTTGGTTAAAGAGTTAGGTTCATGCCGAAGCTCTTATGTTCATATCGCTTGCTTTGAAAAGCAAAAATTCCTTCAAACTCTAAGACATACCGGTAGGTTGTGATATGCTGGTTGTCTTTCTAGAAGTATCACCAGGTGGTTATCTGACCGTGATGTCTAAACGAGGGGTAGTTTGAACTACTCTTTTCTCCAAGGAACTCTGCTAGACACCCTTGGACTAGTTGGTTGAGCTTAAACAACAACTTGGAGAGTTGAAAGGCAAAAGCTCCGACCAACTTGATCCTTCGTTAAGGGATGCCTAGTTTCCTTTGTGTTGAAGCAGGATAGTATCTCCTTAGTGGACATGCTATATTTTCCCCCTTGATTTGATTTGGGCTATTGTCAGATCAAGTTCAGACTCAAGGACTATCTTGATGGTGTTTTCACTCATGGTGTTTTGCCGGGTACACCTTCATGTCCTTTGGTCAGACCAATATTTTGCCTTGTTCATAGATCATATGAATCTCTCTTCTTGAAGTGTTTTGATAAGTGTGTTTTCGATCCCATCGATGACATTCCTATTTCTCCCAAGTTGCAAGAGGTTCATGTTGAACAATTGGCAATTATGTTGGAAACTTTTGAGAACCATCTTTGTGTCATCATGAAGTTGTGTTCTGGATGTTCGAAGTGGCTTACTCCAGTCCATGTGCTTATGGTGAAAGTGTCGCCATGGATCCGAGTATAGTTTTCTTGTTCCTCGGGAATAATCCTAAGTTGGTTATGCTTGTGTGGAGTATTCTTGAGATGGTTGGTTTACCTCCATTCACTTAAAGAAGTTTGCATCCACGCTAAGCCACTGACTGATCTTCCTTGAGAGAAGAAGTCCAAATCTTGGTGATCTCTGTTATCATCTTCCCAACAGGGACTCCGATGTGTTTTGTCGCAAGTAATTCATGTAGGTGCAACCGTCTTTCGCAAGTTGCTAATACATGAGCTCTGCAATCTTGCTCATCTTCTTGAGCTTGACATCGTAGTCCATATCTTGAGAATCCAGTGGATGTGTTCTGTTGGTAACCGGTGCAAGCTCTTCAATCAAACACGTTGAGTCTGAGTTATCAGCCCACTAACCAGAGCTGAATCTCAAGCAGCAACGATGGTTGGTGCTTCCTCAAGAGAATTGAATTAGGTCTTTTGAAAATACGGCATGGTTGATGTTGTGGTTGACACAATTAGCCGTAAGGCCTAATGTCATATCTCTTTGAATCCGTAAAAACAACCACTCCCCGTGAGAATTCTTGTGCGACTCGTTCTCAACAAGTTTTCCTCACCGTTATTCCAAACCGGAGTTCTACATTCACTTGGTGACCTATAGAAGGCTTGTCATGAGCCTGCTGTCGGTATCTAGAACATTCAGGAGAACTTGGAAGTTGATTCCTTCAAAGTCTCTTTATCGATACTCCGAACCTTTGTTTTATGGAAACAAGTATATCATGATACCATCTCGTGGTGTTTTGTAACCGCTTTTGATCAGTTTCCTTTTTCAAGTTGTTGGTAATTGAAGTTCTGTTCATCTCACACATTGTGTAAATTTGTCAGTTACTTCAGCCATGGGATCTTAACCATGTGGGTGATGTATGGTCACGTCCAAACCACAATAGAAAAGAGATTCCGCATTTTCTTCCGGTGTTTCAAACCTTGTTGGTTCACCAGCCTTATGGTGTGACCAAGAGTACCTCTTTCGTTACGGTGTTCCAACATTCCGTGGTTACTCATCTTCTGTCGTGAAGTAACATCCCGATCCTTGACAAAGTTTTCGACAAACTTTAACGGAATGAAAGTTCCTTTCATCTTCTGTGTCCACTCCGAAGAGTGAGCATGATCATGTATCAAATTCTTCCCCGACACACGATTACAGTGTTTTCTCGTGTTCTCCCTCGTCTACGGATATTACATTGTGATGTTCAAGACTGTGGTGACCCAGCACACCACTGCATGTGTAGTGCGCAAGTCGATGACATAACACTCACAGAAGGACTTATCCGTGAATATTAAATCCCTCAGAGTAGTACAACAGAAACTCAGCGGGACCAGGTAAAACTATAGGATACAAACCTCATTACAAAATCTTGAGAATCTCCTTAATGAATCAAGAAGATCTCCTGCAAAAGAAACATCAGAAGAAGCAATTCGAAGCTCCGAGCCGGAGAAGAACTCTAGCTCAGAACTAAACCACTACGGCTGATGTCAGCCCTAAAATATGGCTTGTAAATGCTAAGTCCAAGAATGGACTCTACCTACACCTTGATAGCTTCTTCTCCATCAGCGTTGTTGATGACGATACTTTACCGACTAAGTAGTATAAGACTCCACCTAGCTTCATGAGGTAAATATGGCTGCACGATGACGACTTCCATAGGCTTCAACTCTAAGCAAGGGGTCAAACGGGATAGAATGAGTAACGAGCGTTACTCAGCAAGTTCATGATATATAGTGGGTGGTTTATGCACTAACTACAGCTTTAGACCTGAAAGAGTCATAAGCTAATGCAAGGTTTTGTAAAACTTTCTTCAAGAGGTTGCTTTTATTTCTGAAAACTATGCCCGTCATTCTTCACAGGATTAGAACTTTCATGGAGTTGCCTTTCCTGCGGCGTTCGCAGCTCCTTCCCGGAACAAGGGGTAACATGTCACATCCTTTTACACTCTGCAGAGGTGCGTTACTTTACCCATGGACGACCAAGACCATGTTGCACAACCAGGCTCGAGATCCTGTCCACTCCCACTTAGGTGTGGGGCCCGGTAGTTGGTCCAAGCCAAACCGTGCTTCTCCGCACAACGCATGCCCACCCATTTCTGCCAGCAGGTTGAACGCCTGATTCCACCCCTCACGATGGAGATCTACGCGCCCCTGGCAGACACTCATAGACCCCAGAGTCCGTGGGACGTAAGGGCTCCCACCCATGTGCATGTAGTCCCGCAAGACCTACAGCGTACGTCTCTGGCGCGTCCGTTGACATGCGAACGAGAAAAGTATCACGGCTGACTTACTCCCCCCACAAAAGATCCATGGTCAACGCGAATTTACGGCGCAAGAATCCTGACGGCAGTTGTTGTTAATTCCTAGGTAATACGTTCCCGTGCAGATGGAACCTTCCTTTGACCTATTCATCTTACCATGGTTCCATCCGCCCACCAAACAGAACACTACCACTCGGGTAGTCATTCAATTAGTCATATTATTATAAAAATAGGATCATGCATTCTTTTGAGAGTAGGTGATAAGACGATAGGGTTTTTGCAAATAGTTTGTTATGAAGTACTGCAAAGGATATGAGCAAGTGATGGACTTGCCTGAGATTGAAATAACCAAAATAATAATCCAGGTCTTCGGGGTTCGAGGGTCGCGTAGAGAAATCCAAACATCTGAAAGATAGCAAAGTAGTCCCGGTAAGGACTACAGAAAACACTGGCAAGATGATATATGCATAGTAATGAGATGCATCGTGAAATCCCCTGGAAAATACCCCAGCTTACAAGTGTAAGCCACGTTTGAAACGATAACGTATTCACACAATTGTTAGGTGATTTAGAGTTGTTTAATTACTTGTGGTGATGTGGTTATTAGTTCTTTTAGACTTACATGTGTTTCACTTTTACTTATCAAACAATTGTTATCATGTTTAGTTAGTAGTGGTTATCACTTGGTTCGGCAATAAGACAATGACATATGGAAAAGAACTATTGAAAAGATAACAGTCACCTTTTATTTTATGTTCAAAAATGTAGAGCATATGACCAAGAGTTTAATTGAAAATTATGGTTTTAATATAACTAATTCTATCATCACACACTCTTTATTGACTTGTGATGCTCGGTTTATTAGGTGTGAAAACATAATAGTTTTATGAATAAGGAAAACAATTTGTGGCAGTTATCTCTGTTATAATAGGAGTTTATAGAATTCCATTATTCCAACAGAAACAAGTTTATAAGTTAAACAAAAGGTTTTATGTTTGACATATTTGAATTGGAAATTCTTTTCTCTTTAATTTGATATAATATTTTATTTTCTGAAAATATTTTGAATAAATTATTAATTTCTCAATTTTAAATGAATTAAATGACTAAGCAAACTATTGCACACATAAAAACTTGGTCAAATGACCTTATAAACATCATAGATGAGTTGTATTAATCATTTGGAGCATTTTGGTATATAACTTGTATTTTTCTGATTTTTAGGAATTATTTATTGTTTTTCTTTATTTTAAATGATTTAGTTAATTAAAGAAAATATTAATTTTAAAACTTTATCAAACATTTTTGAAAAGTTGATAATTATTTAGATTATATTATTCTAATCATTTTGGTATATTGGTTTTATTTTTCTGATTAACAGAATTAAAGATATTGAATTAACCAGTTTAATTATATTCTGTTTTTATTTAAATTGACAGGTGGGACCCACCTATCATATATGATTTAATAAAAAGGAAAAAGAAAAGGATAATGCTCCTGACGTCATGCTGACGTCAGGGTGACATCATCACAGATGAAATCCTCACGGTTTGGCTACAATTCGATGCTTTGCTCAAAATTAGAGGGATTAGGTACCTCTACTGCATAGAGGAGCTCGCGTGGAACCATTTGGTGTATGCGCCGCTCCGAATCGGTCATCGGAGCTACTCCGGCGATCACCGGCGCGGCGTCCGACGGTGGTGCATGGTGGCAATATGGATTTCGCCCTCAATCCTCTAATCGAAAGGCACTACCAGAAGCGTACGCTCACCAGGAGCATGTAGAGCTTGACGGCGCGTCCGGGGAGGGTGTGAATCGACGGCGGCATCGAAATCCGGCCGGCGGCCGTGGTTGAGGAAGATGATGAAATTCGGTGGCTTCGCGGCGTCCCGGCAAGCGATACTCCTCGGGGAGGTAGAGGAAGGCGAGGCGCAGCTCCCCGTGGTCTCGGTGTCCTCCGGCGTGGCCGGAGTCGACGGCGCTGAGCAGTGGTTTGCGTCGGTTAGGGTTAGGTTTCCGGGCGCTCTCCTGTTGAGGATACAGAGAGAGAGAGACATCGAGGGAGGAGAGGAAGTGGAGAGGAGGGTCACGGCCTCTCCAGGCCTTATCCTTGCGCGAGAACGGTGAGCAAGACGTGGCCAGGCCGAGTCGACGGCGGCGGCACGCCTCTGCTGTCCTTCTGGCCGGAGGTGGAAGAAAGAAAAAGAAATGGCATCTTACGATAACCCCCTGAGGTTTCTGTAAACTGCGTTTTAGTCCTTCTGTTATAAAAACAGCAAAAGAAAGCTTGTTTTCTGGGCTTTTCTGTAAACATAAAAATTAATAAAAATCATTTTTGAAATCCTTATCAAATTTTCAACCTCACCATATTTTTCTTTTTCCATTTTGAGGAAGATTTGAATTTTATACTTAGGGTGCTAGATTAAGTGATTTTGTTGTTTTCTCCTCTTTTAATTTATTAAATGGCTTTAAATTATTTTTAGGTATGATTATTATGATCACACACAACATCCATGTTGTTAACAAGGTAGTATAACTTAATTGAATAATTTTTGATACAATTCTTTTTAGAAAATAATTTGGTAACACTACTGGGTAGTGTTATTATCTATTTTGGGAAATTCACCAATTATGAAATATCACTCCAAGTCATATCAGATGATTTATAATTGGTGAAAGGACTTGTTTTCTTTTTACAAGGTTTGGTTATTTTCATAGCTGTACTCTTAGCCATTTTTGGTTGACATTTTACTTAGGTGTGTTCTCTATGTTTGCTGTTTTCAGCACTTGATCAAATGGAAAACATGTGGGGTTGTGGAATCTTATTTACTTGTTTTCCACAAAGGTTCCAAATATGGATGTTATCTCATGTTGTTAAATATCATGTCCTAATTTATATGGTTATAAGTAGATGGATTTTTGTTATCATCTGTTAGTCTTACATATGAAAAGGATTTGGAAAACAAGGTATTAATCGTGTTTTCATCTACCTCCACATCTCAAGACATGTGGATGTAATGATTTTGTTATTATTTCACACTTGAGAATTGTTTTCATCTAAGACATTATTATGAGATCTTCATCTCAGATGGGTTTGACAAAGATTAATGGTTCCCTAATAAATCCTAAGGATTCACTGGATAATTTCTTATACCCCCCTTACTGAGGCAGTGTTGCTATTTTCTCTCTTGCCAATTGTTTCCATTACAGTGATTGTTATTTGTTTCTCATCTATGATGAGTCTTAACAAGGTATTGGGTTATAGTTTCTCTAATACCACTGAACATTTCACTTGATACATTCTTATGCTAAGCCTCCTTGCTAAACTAGTGTTTCTCCTTGTTGTCTCATGTTGCTTGATATTCTTGTCACTGGTTTTCACTAGTCTTCTGTTATCACCCTTGTCCATTGCAGGTAGGTTCCTCTCTTGGTTTCAAACCTCAACTGTTTCACCATTGTGGTGAAAACATCCAATTACTCCAAGCAAGGATTTTACTTAGAGGATTATAAAAGAATGTGAGTTTATTTTGTAACATCCAGTTGCCATATGCATACAAGAATAACTTGTTAACAAGTGGACCAGACTTGCCTCCAAATTACTGCTCATACACAATAGGTTGAGATGTACTAGGTTTATATGATCTTATGTTTGTTTGTGTAAGATACTCAAGTGTTTGAGTATACAAAAGTTATCTGTTAACAAGGTAATTACTCTTGTTACCAAAATACTTCTATATAACACTAACATTGGGGTATCACACTCTTTCAAGAGAGTTAATAAGATCAGATCAATATATAAGAGTGTCCAAGTACTCTTATAAAATATTAGAATAGCACTTCAAGTACACTCTAAATAATCTTCTTGAGAATCTTCATGTTGTAGTTCCTCCTGTCTTGTGGTTTCTTCTCTTGCAGAATATCTTGGAGAGGGTTGGAGAACAAGACAATCTAAACAGAGTAGAAAGATCTTGATTTGAGAGTTAGTTCATGCTTTTACTATCCTTCCATATACTTCTTATTTTATTTCCCAAAAGGTATGTACTTGACTCACACATGATTAGTTTTACTTAGCTTTCCATTCAATTCCTCTAATAGAGGTTATAACTTGTTGTCATTCATCACTCACATCCAGAGATACTTTAGTTGTGGAATATTGATATGGATAGAAATGTGGAGTGTTTGTGAAATGGAAACTTAAGATTATAAGTTAATCAAATGATTCATTAATGTGTTGAGCTTTCATATGCTCACTTGTTTGAGATGATAGCAACATTGAGCATGAGAAAGTGATTGGACTTAATGGCTTTGATCATGGTTGTTACTTTATATTCTTCATTTGTATTCATGATGAAGACATATAGTTTTGGAAAGATCATAGGTAATGATCAAGGTTTAATAGTAGTAAAAGGATTTATTTCTTCTTTTAGATACTTCTCTTATGGTTGAGGAGATATGTACATATTCGATAAATATGTTATTAATGATAATTAAGTTATTTCCCACTTGTGGGTTTAAGTTAATACTTGTTTATATCACTTGTGTTCTGTTGAACCTTTGTTATTTACTTGTGAAGGTTCACTTAATAGTTACTTATTAATTTGGACAGATGTGGTGTGAATGGTTGATAACTTAAGAGTTGTTGTTTTATAGAAGATAACATCTCTGTTAATGCGATGGTTCAATTAGGTATTACTTAATTGTGGAAGTATGATCATCAGATATGGGTTTTGGATACTCACCCCTCTTTGAGTTCTAGATACCTAGTGAATTATCCCAAGTCACTTATATACTTGAGGTTAGACTTGTATTAAAGTTGTTGAGAGATTGTGTTGGTCACAACCAATTATGGTTTGTGTAATCAACTGATTTGGTTTGTAAATATACTATGTTATAAAGATCATTCCAAATGCACCCCTGACTAGATGAACTAGACCTATTTCATCATGTCCAGTGAAACTTTGGTCACTTTGATTCGTTTAAACTTTCGCGCCAAAATTTCCCGTACTTTTAGATGCATGCTTTGCAAATGCACATATTAGATTTAGATCCTTATAACCTCCCAAACACTGGGATGTTACAGTATCTCCCCCTTAACAAGAACTTCGTCCCGAAGTTCAACCTCTCACACGTAAAGATAGGTAGAGAAAACTTCTGTAGACCGTTGAATATTCACATCTGTTTCTTGTGTTGACCTTGGCATGTGTATCCTCTTGTCTTGATTGTTCACCTTCCACTGTCTTGTATGATAATCTAATAGTATGTCAGTTGTTCGGACAACTCTGTCTTGTTACTAGGCCTTCCTAATAGTCTCACGAAGAACACGTGGTATTTCCACCACATAGTGGATACCAAGTCTCATTCTTCGATGAATAGATATGGTTTCCTACCTCTCACAACTTTTTGAAGAACATATGGTATATCCACCAGGTGATGAATAACCCATAAGATTCTTCCGATACACTGGATATTGTCTATGATTTGGTCTCCATTTGGTTTAGTCTAATGGTCTGAAGATAAAGATTTTCAAAGAAACTTGTACCATGTAGTGTACATTGACTTAGACTCGATTATTAGTGAAAATATCTTCGAGTTTCCTCGAGTTTTAACTTTTTCCTATAGGTGACTATAACCTATTCCATTGGTTACTACCTATGGTTCTTCTATATCTTTGGGTTTTGACTTCTATGGGACAATTCTATAAGCTTATTCATCAAACTACTACAGGTTTCCTTCTAGGATATAACTAATCATGTGGTTTTCTTGGCATCATTTGCGGTAGCTCACCATATGTTGATGTAGTAGCTCACCAACTCTAAACAAGATGTGAATGTGGTCCATTCCCATCACTGCTTTATTGATTTCTGCCTTCTTGACTTCAAGGATTTCCAGAGCTTTGATAGTTGCTTCAATCAGCTGGGATTTCAGACCGCTCTCATACTATTCCTATACCCTCTAGACCAGTAACATCAAGATAGAACTCAATGTTTGCACATGCATTTGCACATCAAGTTCAATCTTCATGTACAAATCTAGTCAATCAAAGATCCAAATAAGATGCAATAAATCCCAAATGCAGTTATCACTCATGCATCAAAAGCCTGTGAAATAAAAGTACTTAGAGTAAAACATCTCTAGTACCAAGGCTCTTAAATGCTATACACTACAAGTAGGTATATAGTACCTTGTAACCCTATTCTACACAACCACTGTTTGCCCAAGTAATTACTCCAATTGCATGCCTTAGTGCAATGGAATAAACCAAGACGAAATGATCCTATAGTAGTTGTTGTCTAACTTAGTTCCATACGAGATTATGTACCATGTAAATTAAAGTACTTCCTCTTGGTTATGATAAGCATCTCCTAATATCTGTTGATCCTTCATGGTGTTGATCACATCGTAGGAGTAGTAATGTAGCTTCCCTCAATGCTGATGCCTTCTCCTAATTCTATTCTATACTATAGTGATTCACCTCTGGACTTAATAACTAAGGATATGGTATATACCCCATAGTTACCATGGTCCAATGACTCTTTATGACTATCAAACATCCCTTCTTGATGACTCCTATACTTATTCTATACCATGTTCTACTCCATCCTATTCATTCATAGAATGGGGTAATCATATATGTGACTTAATCATTTCTGAGTATGTCAAAACACTCTTTTTCTCATTGAACTGAGACATGCTAGACTTCTAACTATTCATATCCATGTATAAAGAAAATAGATAAGTAAATTTACTCCAGTTGAGTAAGAAATTCTATACAAGTATGATCATATCATTCTCAAGTGAATGATCATCATAGTTGTAGGAAATGTGGTTCAAATAAGATGGCTTCCTATAATATTTACCAACCTACAGATCTCCTAAAAGGTTTTAAACCTAAGGTCGCTTTGCTCTGATACCACCTGTGGTGACCCAGCACACCACTTCATGTGTAGTGCGCAAGTCGATGACATAACACTCACAGAAGGACTTATCCGTGAATATTAAATCCCTCAGAGTAGTACAACAGAAACTCAGCGGGACCAGGTAAAACTATAGGATACAAACCTCATTACAAAATCTTGAGAATCTCCTTAATGAATCAAGAAGATCTCCTGCAAAAGAAACATCAGAAGAAGCAATTCGAAGCTCCGAGCCGGAGAAGAACTCTAGCTCAGAACTAAACCACTACGGCTGATGTCAGCCCTAAAATATGGCTTGTAAATGCTAAGTCCAAGAATGGACTCTACCTACACCTTGATAGCTTCTTCTCCATCAGCGTTGTTGATGACGATACTTTACCGACTAAGTAGTATAAGACTCCACCTAGCTTCATGAGGTAAATATGGCTGCACGATGACGACTTCCATAGGCTTCAACTCTAAGCAAGGGGTCAAACGGGATAGAATGAGTAACGAGCGTTACTCAGCAAGTTCATGATATATAGTGGGTGGTTTATGCACTAACTACAGCTTTAGACCTGAAAGAGTCATAAGCTAATGCAAGGTTTTGTAAAACTTTCTTCAAGAGGTTGCTTTTATTTCTGAAAACTATGCCCGTCATTCTTCACAGGATTAGAACTTTCATGGAGTTGCCTTTCCTGCGGCGTTCGCAGCTCCTTCCCGGAACAAGGGGTAACATGTCACATCCTTTTACACTCTGCAGAGGTGCGTTACTTTACCCATGGACGACCAAGACCATGTTGCACAACCAGGCTCGAGATCCTGTCCACTCCCACTTAGGTGTGGGGCCCGGTAGTTGGTCCAAGCCAAACCGTGCTTCTCCGCACAACGCATGCCCACCCATTTCTGCCAGCAGGTTGAACGCCTGATTCCACCCCTCACGATGGAGATCTACGCGCCCCTGGCAGACACTCATAGACCCCAGAGTCCGTGGGACGTAAGGGCTCCCACCCATGTGCATGTAGTCCCGCAAGACCTACAGCGTACGTCTCTGGCGCGTCCGTTGACATGCGAACGAGAAAAGTATCACGGCTGACTTACTCCCCCCACAAAAGATCCATGGTCAACGCGAATTTACGGCGCAAGAATCCTGACGGCAGTTGTTGTTAATTCCTAGGTAATACGTTCCCGTGCAGATGGAACCTTCCTTTGACCTATTCATCTTACCATGGTTCCATCCGCCCACCAAACAGAACACTACCACTCGGGTAGTCATTCAATTAGTCATATTATTATAAAAATAGGATCATGCATTCTTTTGAGAGTAGGTGATAAGACGATAGGGTTTTTGCAAATAGTTTGTTATGAAGTACTGCAAAGGATATGAGCAAGTGATGGACTTGCCTGAGATTGAAATAACCAAAATAATAATCCAGGTCTTCGGGGTTCGAGGGTCGCGTAGAGAAATCCAAACATCTGAAAGATAGCAAAGTAGTCCCGGTAAGGACTACAGAAAACACTGGCAAGATGATATATGCATAGTAATGAGATGCATCGTGAAATCCCCTGGAAAATACCCCAGCTTACAAGTGTAAGCCACGTTTGAAACGATAACGTATTCACACAATTGTTAGGTGATTTAGAGTTGTTTAATTACTTGTGGTGATGTGGTTATTAGTTCTTTTAGACTTACATGTGTTTCACTTTTACTTATCAAACAATTGTTATCATGTTTAGTTAGTAGTGGTTATCACTTGGTTCGGCAATAAGACAATGACATATGGAAAAGAACTATTGAAAAGATAACAGTCACCTTTTATTTTATGTTCAAAAATGTAGAGCATATGACCAAGAGTTTAATTGAAAATTATGGTTTTAATATAACTAATTCTATCATCACACACTCTTTATTGACTTGTGATGCTCGGTTTATTAGGTGTGAAAACATAATAGTTTTATGAATAAGGAAAACAATTTGTGGCAGTTATCTCTGTTATAATAGGAGTTTATAGAATTCCATTATTCCAACAGAAACAAGTTTATAAGTTAAACAAAAGGTTTTATGTTTGACATATTTGAATTGGAAATTCTTTTCTCTTTAATTTGATATAATATTTTATTTTCTGAAAATATTTTGAATAAATTATTAATTTCTCAATTTTAAATGAATTAAATGACTAAGCAAACTATTGCACACATAAAAACTTGGTCAAATGACCTTATAAACATCATAGATGAGTTGTATTAATCATTTGGAGCATTTTGGTATATAACTTGTATTTTTCTGATTTTTAGGAATTATTTATTGTTTTTCTTTATTTTAAATGATTTAGTTAATTAAAGAAAATATTAATTTTAAAACTTTATCAAACATTTTTGAAAAGTTGATAATTATTTAGATTATATTATTCTAATCATTTTGGTATATTGGTTTTATTTTTCTGATTAACAGAATTAAAGATATTGAATTAACCAGTTTAATTATATTCTGTTTTTATTTAAATTGACAGGTGGGACCCACCTGTCATATATGATTTAATAAAAAGGAAAAAGAAAAGGATAATGCTCCTGACGTCATGCTGACGTCAGGGTGACATCATCACAGATGAAATCCTCACGGTTTGGCTACAATTCGATGCTTTGCTCAAAATTAGAGGGATTAGGTACCTCTACTGCATAGAGGAGCTCGCGTGGAACCATTTGGTGTATGCGCCGCTCCGAATCGGTCATCGGAGCTACTCCGGCGATCACCGGCGCGGCGTCCGACGGTGGTGCATGGTGGCAATATGGATTTCGCCCTCAATCCTCTAATCGAAAGGCACTACCAGAAGCGTACGCTCACCAGGAGCATGTAGAGCTTGACGGCGCGTCCGGGGAGGGTGTGAATTGACGGCGGCATCGAAATCCGGCCGGCGGCCGTGGTTGAGGAAGATGATGAAATTCGGTGGCTTCGCGGCGTCCCGGCAAGCGATACTCCTCGGGGAGGTAGAGGAAGGCGAGGCGCAGCTCCCCGTGGTCTCGGTGTCCTCCGGCGTGGCCGGAGTCGACGGCGCTGAGCAGTGGTTTGCGTCGGTTAGGGTTAGGTTTCCGGGCGCTCTCCTGTTGAGGATACAGAGAGAGAGAGACATCGAGGGAGGAGAGGAAGTGGAGAGGAGGGTCACGGCCTCTCCAGGCCTTATCCTTGCGCGAGAACGGTGAGCAGGACGTGGCCAGGCCGAGTCGACGGCGGCGGCACGCCTCTGCTGTCCTTCTGGCCGGAGGTGGAAGAAAGAAAAAGAAATGGCATCTTACGATAACCCCCTGAGGTTTCTGTAAACTGCGTTTTAGTCCTTCTGTTATAAAAACAGCAAAAGAAAGCTTGTTTTCTGGGCTTTTCTGTAAACATAAAAATTAATAAAAATCATTTTTGAAATCCTTATCAAATTTTCAACCTCACCATATTTTTCTTTTTCCATTTTGAGGAAGATTTGAATTTTATACTTAGGGTGCTAGATTAAGTGATTTTGTTGTTTTCTCCTCTTTTAATTTATTAAATGGCTTTAAATTATTTTTAGGTATGATTATTATGATCACACACAACATCCATGTTGTTAACAAGGTAGTATAACTTAATTGAATAATTTTTGATACAATTCTTTTTAGAAAATAATTTGGTAACACTACTGGGTAGTGTTATTATCTATTTTGGGAAATTCACCAATTATGAAATATCACTCCAAGTCATATCAGATGATTTATAATTGGTGAAAGGACTTGTTTTCTTTTTACAAGGTTTGGTTATTTTCATAGCTGTACTCTTAGCCATTTTTGGTTGACATTTTACTTAGGTGTGTTCTCTATGTTTGCTGTTTTCAGCACTTGATCAAATGGAAAACATGTGGGGTTGTGGAATCTTATTTACTTGTTTTCCACAAAGGTTCCAAATATGGATGTTATCTCATGTTGTTAAATATCATGTCCTAATTTATATGGTTATAAGTAGATGGATTTTTGTTATCATCTGTTAGTCTTACATATGAAAAGGATTTGGAAAACAAGGTATTAATCGTGTTTTCATCTACCTCCACATCTCAAGACATGTGGATGTAATGATTTTGTTATTATTTCACACTTGAGAATTGTTTTCATCTAAGACATTATTATGAGATCTTCATCTCAGATGGGTTTGACAAAGATTAATGGTTCCCTAATAAATCCTAAGGATTCACTGGATAATTTCTTATACCCCCCTTACTGAGGCAGTGTTGCTATTTTCTCTCTTGCCAATTGTTTCCATTACAGTGATTGTTATTTGTTTCTCATCTATGATGAGTCTTAACAAGGTATTGGGTTATAGTTTCTCTAATACCACTGAACATTTCACTTGATACATTCTTATGCTAAGCCTCCTTGCTAAACTAGTGTTTCTCCTTGTTGTCTCATGTTGCTTGATATTCTTGTCACTGGTTTTCACTAGTCTTCTGTTATCACCCTTGTCCATTGCAGGTAGGTTCCTCTCTTGGTTTCAAACCTCAACTGTTTCACCATTGTGGTGAAAACATCCAATTACTCCAAGCAAGGATTTTACTTAGAGGATTATAAAAGAATGTGAGTTTATTTTGTAACATCCAGTTGCCATATGCATACAAGAATAACTTGTTAACAAGTGGACCAGACTTGCCTCCAAATTACTGCTCATACACAATAGGTTGAGATGTACTAGGTTTATATGATCTTATGTTTGTTTGTGTAAGATACTCAAGTGTTTGAGTATACAAAAGTTATCTGTTAACAAGGTAATTACTCTTGTTACCAAAATACTTCTATATAACACTAACATTGGGGTATCACACTCTTTCAAGAGAGTTAATAAGATCAGATCAATATATAAGAGTGTCCAAGTACTCTTATAAAATATTAGAATAGCACTTCAAGTACACTCTAAATAATCTTCTTGAGAATCTTCATGTTGTAGTTCCTCCTGTCTTGTGGTTTCTTCTCTTGCAGAATATCTTGGAGAGGGTTGGAGAACAAGACAATCTAAACAGAGTAGAAAGATCTTGATTTGAGAGTTAGTTCATGCTTTTACTATCCTTCCATATACTTCTTATTTTATTTCCCAAAAGGTATGTACTTGACTCACACATGATTAGTTTTACTTAGCTTTCCATTCAATTCCTCTAATAGAGGTTATAACTTGTTGTCATTCATCACTCACATCCAGAGATACTTTAGTTGTGGAATATTGATATGGATAGAAATGTGGAGTGTTTGTGAAATGGAAACTTAAGATTATAAGTTAATCAAATGATTCATTAATGTGTTGAGCTTTCATATGCTCACTTGTTTGAGATGATAGCAACATTGAGCATGAGAAAGTGATTGGACTTAATGGCTTTGATCATGGTTGTTACTTTATATTCTTCATTTGTATTCATGATGAAGACATATAGTTTTGGAAAGATCATAGGTAATGATCAAGGTTTAATAGTAGTAAAAGGATTTATTTCTTCTTTTAGATACTTCTCTTATGGTTGAGGAGATATGTACATATTCGATAAATATGTTATTAATGATAATTAAGTTATTTCCCACTTGTGGGTTTAAGTTAATACTTGTTTATATCACTTGTGTTCTGTTGAACCTTTGTTATTTACTTGTGAAGGTTCACTTAATAGTTACTTATTAATTTGGACAGATGTGGTGTGAATGGTTGATAACTTAAGAGTTGTTGTTTTATAGAAGATAACATCTCTGTTAATGCGATGGTTCAATTAGGTATTACTTAATTGTGGAAGTATGATCATCAGATATGGGTTTTGGATACTCACCCCTCTTTGAGTTCTAGATACCTAGTGAATTATCCCAAGTCACTTATATACTTGAGGTTAGACTTGTATTAAAGTTGTTGAGAGATTGTGTTGGTCACAACCAATTATGGTTTGTGTAATCAACTGATTTGGTTTGTAAATATACTATGTTATAAAGATCATTCCAAATGCACCCCTGACTAGATGAACTAGACCTATTTCATCATGTCCAGTGAAACTTTGGTCACTTTGATTCGTTTAAACTTTCGCGCCAAAATTTCCCGTACTTTTAGATGCATGCTTTGCAAATGCACATATTAGATTTAGATCCTTATAACCTCCCAAACACTGGGATGTTACAAAGACCATCCTCTCCATCTTGGTTATCTGCTCGAAGAAACCTCGATGTTACAAGTCGGTCAACCTTTCTTTTCCAAAAGGATTTAAATTCTTATGCAAAGCTCATATTCTAAGTCCTTTCAAGAACCATAGTCCAAAACCTTGAACCATCTTCTATTCCCTCCGTTATCTTGATGTGTTTCATGTGTGTTAACTCAAAAGTTCTTTATGAACATCCTGTCATGAGTTACCCATGGGATACTCGATCTTCGTGAAGATCAAATCTTGAGTTTTCCCTCTCACCTAAGGTGCAGCCGCTGAAGAATCTTCGCAAGTGCTACGGATCAACCTCTTCAAGAAGAGAACCGTAAGGTTCAAGAAGATCGTTCAAAACCGGTGTTCCTTCTTTCTTCTCCTTCGGGAATCTCGGGACGAGATTCTTGTAAGGGGGGTAGATTTGTAACACCCCAATTTTGCTACATTAGGGTGTGTGGTGTTTTTCATATCATACATGCATGAAACCACAAATTTAATCATGTTTTAACCAATTTAAATTGTGAATTTAAATGGTTTCAGAAAATTCCACAAAAAGTACCTAATTTGGGTTCCAAAATTTTGTATTGAAAAATAATTCAAATGCACCAACCCAAGTTATGGTTTTGTTGGAAATTTCATGAGCTTTTCAAAAACTATTTTTGCCAATTTTTCTGTTTGCAAAAAGGTCCCCAAAACTCTGATTTCTGTTCTGTATTTAAAGAGAAAAGGGCTTCTTTGTAAAATTTAAAAACTCCAGGGGGTTTTCCGTGAAGTTCTTTTCTTTTCCTTGTCTTCCTTGTCGCCGGCCAGAAGAACGAGAAGGTCGCCGCCCTCCACCTCCTGCTTCCAGCGCGGCAGGGGAACGATGAGAACCCTGGGAGCCGTCCGGATCGAGACAACCCCCGCAGAAACCCCCTCCCTCTCGCTCTCTGTCTCTCTACCAGAGCAAACCCTAGCCGAAACCGACCTCGCCGTGATCCGTCGCCGCCGCCGCTACGTCGCCTCCCTCGCCGTTATGAGGATCCCGTTCGCTCCGCCACGACTCCCTCTTTCTCCTCGAGCTCACACGCAAGCCGAGAAGGCCCGAAGGCGCGTAATTTTCGCCGCCGGTTCCTCCACTGCCGCCGCGGGAACCTCACGCCGGCGAGGATTCCGGCCGCCACTGCCTACCCCGAACCCACCATCAGTCTCCTGGTGAGTTCACGAGCCTTCCCATGCCCTTCGTTCTGCTCCTAGACGCCGGAATCAACTTGCCGCCGCGAACCACCGCACGGCCGCCGCCGTATCTGCTCACCGGCGCCAATTCCGGCGACCATTTGGTCACCGGATGGTACCTCTCGGATCCTCTCGACCTCCTCTTCCTCTCAGTATACTTTGTTTTCCGAATTAAGCACAATTTTAGTCGATTTCGATCTCAGCTGTGAGGAGCAGAGCAAGATGACGTCGGCATTGCCTCACTGTGACGTCATAAATCCCCTGTTTATTATTTCCAGAAAAAGGAATAAAATTGTTTAGTTAATATCTCCCAAAATAAAAGTCAGAAAAATAAAAGGAAGGTATGGTTTTGATCAGAAAAATGTAAGCAGCCCAAATATGTATTTTTCAATTATGTTTGAGGAAGTTGAAAAATGAGTATTATTTAATGTTGTTTAATCATTTAAAAATGGAAAAATAAGTTTTTATTCAAGAAAATTAGAAAATTAAAAGTTATATACCAAAATGCTCAAAATGACAAATGCAACTTATTTATGATGTTTTCAAACCCATTTGAGCAACTAAAATGGTATTCACCTTCATAACCGTCCGAAACCCCCTCCTGGGTCCATTTCGGGCAAATTTCAGTAAAACTGCATAACTGCCATATGAACCTTAGCAACCCAATGATCATGTTTAGGGCTTTATTTCAGTGCATTAACTTGCTCATGCACTCATATTGCGCATTGCATCGATGCCATGTGTTGATTGTTGTTCTTCTCTTTCGGTGTTGTTTCCCCCTCGGTAGAACGTGACTCCGAAGAGAAGGCCATCAACTCCAATGACGAATACTTGATCTTAAACGACAAGTCAAGCACTTATCCCTGAAGACTTTATCTGGTTTTCTTATAACCAAGGCAAGCATAACCTCTTATCTGCTCATATATGATTTCAAAGTGATTTGAATCTCGTACTTTGCATTCGGTTCCAAACTATTTGCTGTCAGTAGATAGAGTTCTCCTATATACTGCATAGCCAACATATCCTGATCCACTGCTCCTAGTAGCTATAGGTTTGTTTGTGCGCGCTTCGCTAAACCTTGTGAGTCTTGCTTAGCCATGCCTAGTTGATGAATCTGGTCAATGCGTGAATCTACTATGTCAGGTGTTTATGATTTGAATTATCTTTGATAACTTGACTAAATACTGGCATGGATGTGAGGCCACAATGGGTTGTGGCGTTTTGTCCTGTTCATGCCCCTAGGAGCGAGTTCTCGCCTTCGAAGCCAAGACTGAGCGTGCAACCACACGCGGGGCCTAACAGACCGCGCTCGACCAACTAACTTGTTTGGCCACGTCCATGAGTCACGTAGTTTGATCTTTCCATCTGCGTGTGAGTCAGAAAACGATTTGGAGAAAACTTAGGGCGTGACCGGGACAAGTGATGGACGTACTCGGATCTTGTTCCCGACTCACAGAACAGGTGCCGTCAGGAGGTGGCCAACTCCCTGTTGACGGGGTGGCCCTGTTTGGGTTGACTCATGGATAGGGTCGAGCAAGGTAAAGGTCGTGGCCAGCCACCCTCTGCCGCGCTCCATGGACGAGCGTACATGTGGCGTTAAGAGTCGGATGGTACGTGTGGGTAAAGTGTACCCCCTGCAGGGATGAATCTCCTCGAGAAGCCGTGTCCACAGTTACGGACGACTTGGCAACGGATTCTGTGATCATAGATAACTTCAACGGAATGACTAAAACTTGTCAACCATGATTGAAGGGTGCCTCCTCGGAGATGCCGAGAGGGGTGATCCTTGTAGCATGAGATAGTGTAGGAATGAGAAAGACTTGGTGGAATACAAGAAGATGATGATCTCAGTAGTTGGGTAGCTTTCTCATCTATTTTCAGAAGACTCCATGAGACGTGCTATTCCTTCCTCAATTTGGAAAACAAATATTGCTTTACGCAAATCAGCCTTTCATAAAACCCTTTCAGAAACTAGCAGATATATAATAGGTTAACTAAGTCTTGTTGAGTACCTCCCGTACTCAGGTTTGCTTAATTTGGTTCAGGTGGAGTTCCTCACTTCAGTGGTGAATCAACGTGGACATCGACGAGTAGTTTGGGGTTCCCAGGTAGCAGCTTGGAATCTATGGGCTGGGATGTCGCCTTATGTTGCGGCCTCTTAGGCCTTTTTGGTTCTTGTTGACTAGCAACATATTTTGCCTTTCGTTGTCTGATGTAATGTTGGGTCATGTGACCTCTGCTTGTAAGCTATACTCTAGTAATACATGTTTAATACAGCTTTCATGTTTAGAGTACTGCTTTGATCGGTTGTTGGTTTCGAGCTCATTGTTATACAGTTTTGGCTATGCCTGCATAGTTGTCGCAGTCGAGGGGTTGTGGAGCCGATGATCCATGTCCGAGACCGCCTGTCGATGTGATCGGCCTGGGGCGAGGTAACCTTAGTAACCCTCGATTGTTGTTGCACTTTCTGGACACATAGCATCTCTGTATAGCTTTGGTCCCATTTCCTTCAGTTTCATTCGATTCGTGGACGCTTTGATATGCATAGTTGGTTATGACTAGCATGGATACAAGGAGTAGTAGACTGGGGATCCGGACTACGTGCCGATGAATCCAGTCTGCCTGCCGTTGTTTGTTGCGGCCGGGGCTGGTAACCCTGAAGCCCTTGTGAGTCCATGGCTAAGAGCACATAACAGTATGTATATCTCTGGGTACGGGGTCGTGACACATTGTGTCAATGTTTTCAAAAAGGAGTTTTGAAAAGGAGTTGGAACTTATGAAATACTGAAAGAAGGAATCTTGTACCGTGGAGGTACTGTTAAAGAGAAAGACGGAAGTTGTTTTACAAGAAGTTTTGCAAAGAGAAAACCTTTCTTTTCTAAAAAAAACTGGAAGTTGATTCCAAGAAGTTTTGCAAAGAGAAAACTTTCTTTTAACAAAGTTTTACAAAACCTCTTTTACATGCGATATCTACAAGAGAAAGAAAACTATATTATTTTCTTTTGAAGTATCTTCTTCAACAAAGATGCAGAGATTTTTCAAAAGTCAATTATGATATATCTTTCATATATCATGGATAGTGAACCCTATGTATAGCCTACCTACTACACTATATAAGCATACTTGCATTTGGTAAGCTACATGATGGGTGTCTTGCTGAGTACATTCAAACGTACTCATATTGGTTTCGTCCCTGGTATTTACTTGCAAGACTTGAGGAGGAGCCTCAGGAGGAGATCTATGAGGAGGAGTACTGCGCTGATGGACTTGCGAACTAGGATCGTCTCCCGGTCAGCAGTTTGTAGGTTAAGGCATGACTTGGGCTCTACTACGTTGTGTGTGTGTTAGTCTTCCGCTGTATGTGTTGTGTGTTCGCCCTGCGTGGCAGTTGGGTTAGACTTGGTCATGTGACCATGTTCCTTGTGTAAGTCTTGTTGTAAACGTGTAATGGATGTTGTATCTGTGTACCAACAGGATATTTTGTTCACGACTGGTGTGATCTAGGATCGTGAATGTATGCATATCGGAGGTCCTTGAACAGTGGTTCGGGGGTCCTTACATTGTGCACTAACCCTCTAATGAGAATTACATTGAGTTTGGTGTGAAGGGAGTTTTCAAGGGTCAAGAGAAGAGGGTGATACAATGTGATCAAGAAGAGTGCAAATCCAAAGCATGGGGATGCCCCCGTGGTTCATCCTAGCAAATGCTAAGAAGACTCAAGCGTCTAAGCTTGGGGATGCCCAAGGCATTCCCTTCTTCATCAACAATTTATCAGGTCACTTCTAGTGAAACTATATTTTTATTCGGTCACATCATATGCACTTTACTTGGAGCGTCTGTTTGTTTTTTGTTTTGTTTTTTTTCCTTGCTGCAATAAATATAGTTGTAACCCAGCATTCTTGCGTGGGAGAGAGACACGCTCCTTTTTTTCATACGAATACTTGCTCGTATTCTTAGTTTTTTCTTCTAACTGCTCCAAATCCTTTTAGCTCTTGTTTTCATACATCTCTTATTCAGAGCTGTAAGTTCTAGTAGAGTTATGTTAGTACTCTCTTGTTTCATTGCTATATTAGTTGGAGAGTTTGTGTTGAAATATATATTGTTTGGTGTTTGATGGAAATAGAAAATGCTACGTATTGTAGATGGTGTGTTGGAAAAGGCTTGCATACTCTTATAGATCATTATACTGTTTCACTTGATTATTTGTTGTTGTTTTGATATATTAATACGCTTAGTGGTAAACCTGCTGGTCTAGTAAAGTAAAAAACAATTAATGGTTGGCCTAAGAGCTTGAAACTGTGCCACACTCGAAAAACCAGTTGATAGTATAATGGTACATGACTTCCTCTGCGGATAGCAATCATAATGGATTTTTGTTACGCGCTACGGTCGGGGTAGCCAACAGTGACTTTTCACTGCCACAGACCCTCTTGAAGTGATTTTCATTATGCCTTGTATAATCAAATTTCTAGATGTAATCTTTTAACTTGTGAGTTCTAAGTTGCGGTTTTCTGGCACTTCCACCATCCATATTTGCTATCCTCTTCGGTATTGTGCATTTCCCATTCTCACATTGAGAGTTCGTGCAAACTTTGCCAGTGCGTCCAAACCCCATGGAAGGACTTTGGTATTCTACACATAAGCCTCAAATATATTCCTCAAACCAGCCACCACACCTACCTATCATGGCATTTCCATAGCCATTCCGAGATATATTGCCATACAACATCCATCATCATTATGTTACTTGTTACATGTCCCATTGTTACTTTGCATACTGCTACACTGGCAGGAGCATTTAGTTTTATATCTCAGAGATATTTCAGTTTCAGTTATGAGTACTAAAAGTGAGATTATTCATTGTAAAATAGAGTGTTTCCCCTACTAGTGAGGTTGAAAAAAAGAAAAAGAAAAAGAGAAAAAGCCCAACAAAAAAAGAGGGCAAAATAGAGATAATAAAGAGAGGGGGGCAGCACTACTATCATTTATTCCACACTAGTGCTTATTTAGCACCAATACTTCAGTTTGGAGAGGGTTTTCATTTTATGACTTGCATAACTATGTTGGGAACTTTACATTATAGAACTTGGCTTGTATATTCCAATGATGAGCCTCCTCAAAAGTGCTCTAGGTCTTCGTGAGAAAGCAAGTTGGATGCACCCCCACTAGTTCCATTGGAGAGCTTTCATACACTTATAGCTCTATGTGCATCCATTGTGTGGCAATCACTACTCCTTGCATAGCTTCGATTATAAGAGTTCCTCTTGTCTAATGATTACTTTCAGCTGTGTGAGACTTTCTTCCATTGACCTTCCAAACCCCCCATAATGTTCTTTTAGCCATAACATCCAGGTGCCAGGAACCAATACAGAACGCTTGCTTGTTTTGAGTGCCCAAATAGTTTGATGATTTTTCCACGTGCATATTGTTGTCACTTGACTTGATGCTAACAGGAGGTTTTGTGAGAGTTTGATGCTTAGGATGATTGTATTGTTGTTCTTGAAGCTTAAATCAACTTTAATATACTTTGCATAGTGGATTGTTTTTTAGTATTGATTCGTTGAAAAGTTTTACTTTATTCTTCCTAATGGTTTATACATTACTTTTGATATCAACTATAAACCACGGCCTTTACTCATTTGATCTTAGTTTACATGCTTTACACTATGATGATCAAGTTTATGTTGGTAGCATGTCACCTCAGAAATTATTTGTTTTTATCATTTACCTACTCAAGGCCGAGTAGGACCTAAGCTTGAGGATGCTTGATACATCTCAAACGTATCCATAATTTATGATGTTCCATGTTGTTTTCATGCCTGTTTACTATACACTTTATGTCACTTTTATGGATTTTTAGGGACTAACCTATTGACAAGATGCCACAGAGCCAGTTCCTGTTTTTTGTTGTTTTTGGTTTCAGAAAAGTTGTTCTAGAAATATTCTCTGAACTGGACAAAACAAAATCCTAGAGTCTTAGAAATCGGTCACGCACACGGAATCCGGAGGAGCCCCGGAGGGGGGGAAGGGGATCAGCCACACCATATGGCCGCGCGGGCTCCCCCTGGCCGCGCCAGCTGGTGGTGTGGGCCCCTCGGTCGCCCACCGCCATCTCCCTTTCTCCTATATAATCCCCTTGATGCATAAACACTAAATCAATCGGCCTCCATCCACGAAAAGTTTCGTAGCTCCGCCACCGCTGCCGACAAGTTTCGGGGGACAAAAATCTCTGTTTCGGCACCTTGCCGGGACGGGGAAGTGCCCCCGGAGCCATCTCCATCAACTCCACCGCCATCTTCATCGCTGTTGCTGTCTCCCATGATGAGGAGGGAGCAGTTCTCCCTCAGGTCCGAGGGCTCTACAGGTAGCTATGTGTTTCATCTCTCTCTCCCATGGTGTGATCTTTATGTGATCATGAGCTTTGTAATCTAGTTGAATAAGTAGGTGTTGCTCTAAATCCGTTATGTTACTCAAGTGGTTTTGTTATGAGATCCCAGTAGACACTTTGATCATGGTGTAAAGGTGACAGTGTGTGCATCGTGTGGTTTAGCGTGATATTTATATTTTGTGTTGGATAACCCTATGAAATTGTGGTGTTTCTTTGGAACCATCTAGGTCTGATGGTGATAGCGTGGGGATTACCTAGATGGGAAAATGTAAACTCTAAGGAGTGCTCTTATAACCCTACGCAATGATTGGTGTTTGTTATCCGATCGGAGAGTGGTTCGGAGTAGCATAGTGAAGAGATGATATTTATGCATTCAATTATGCTATTATTATTGAAAGTGTTCACTAGTGAAAGTATGATCCCTAGGCCTTGTTTCTAAGAATTGAAACACCGTTTACAACCAGTTCTGCTACATGTTTGCTTGCTGCCATTTTTATTTCAGATTGCTATTGTCACTTACAATCATCCATATTACTTGTATTTCACTATCTCTTCGCCTAACTAGTGCACCTATACAACTGAGAATGGTATTAGGTATGTTGGGGACACAAGAGACTTCTTGTATCATAATTGTAGGGTTGCTTGAGAGGGATATCTTTGACCTCTACCTCCCCGAGTTAGATAAACCTTGGGTGATCCACTTAAGGGAAACTTGCTACTGTTCTACAAACCTCTGCACTTGGAGGCCCAACACTGTCTACAAGAATAGAATTGTGTGTAGACATCACTTACCACTGTTATGGAATGTCCTTGGAAATAATGACGGAGTTTTCGAGATGCGTAAAATACGCCATATGCCACTTTTTGATAATGTGGATACCTTTGTTTTGACTCCGAGAATACTTCACTGACGTAGTACACGGGGTATTGATTTGTGATACTTTGTTCATATTACCGCCCTTCCACAATTATCACTGCACTAATAACCCTGTTTGTTGTTGTTAGATACAGTAACATGGGTTCTTCGTATTTGGAGATGCCAAAATCAGAGCTTTCATTAAAGTTTCCTTTAGCTGGGTTAATGCTTTGTCCGCTTCTTCTGTCCATTCAAATTTGTCGAATTTCGTCAACAGTTTGTATAATGGCAGAGCTTTGTCACCAAGCCGGCTTATAAACCTGCTTAGGTGGCTGCAGAACCCGACAATCTCTGGACGTCTTTTAGACACGTAGGTCTTTTGATGTCCAAGATTGCTTTGATCTTTTCCGGGTTTACCTCGATTCCTCTGTGAGAAACAATAAAACCCAGAAGTTTTCATGAGGGAACCCCGAATACACACTTTAGTGAATTTAACTTCATTTTATAAGTGTGTAGGTTATCAAAAGTTTCTCGTAGATTCTCAAGGAGTGTATGCTTTTCCTTGGAAACGACGACAATATCTTCCACGTAAACGTGAAGATTTTTACCTATTTGACTATGCAAGCATCTTTGCATACAAAGCTGGTATGTGGCTCCGGCATTCTTCAGGCCAAAAGGCATGATTATGTAGTAATATGTTCCATAGGGTGTTATGAAAGAGGTTTTTATTTGGTCTTCTTCTTTCATGCGTATTTGATGATACCCGGAATAAGCATCAAAATAGCATAAAATCTCAGAGCCAGTAGTGGCGTCTATTATTTGATCGATTCGCGGTAAAGAGAACCTATTTTTTTAGCACAATTTATTCAGGCCGGTATAATCTATAAACCTCCCAAGAACAATAGTATCCTTCTTTGGGACTAATACTGAGTTCGCAGACAAATAAGTATGTATGACTTCCCGGATAAAATCAGCTGCTAAAAGTCGGATGATTTCCTTGCAAATAGCCTTCCGCCTTGTTCAACAACGGAGACCTTGTTTGACGGGTTTTGATCCTTGTATGACTTTCAATTGGTGTTCAGCAAGTCCCGGGGTACACCTGGCATATCAGCAGGACAACAGGCGAAAATATCGTAGTTCTCACGGAGGAACTCGATGAGTGCGCTTTCCTATTTTTCAGTCATTACGGTTCCCACAATGACGTATTTTGTCGGGTCTTTGGGATCCAGGATAATCTATTTTGTATTATCAGATGCTTTGAAGTTGTCGGCCGCTTCTTTTCCTGCCGGCATTTCTGTCGGCGACACCTCTTTAGCCAGCTCTTTCAGCTCTTCCTATCTTATTACTTGTTCGGCACAAAGGGCGTTTCCCAACTCTAGCTCGTTTGCCAACTTGAAGCCTCCCTCAATTGTGACTACTACGCCTTTTGGCCCTGGCCATAAATTTGGCAAAAGCCGAATGTCCGAGTATTGCATGATACACGCTTTCGAACGGTGCTACCTCAAATGATATCATCTCCTGATGGAAGTGCTCCGCTTTTCCGAAGGTTACTTCTAGGGATATTTCTCCTAGGGAATGTGCTTGCCTGCCCGGAACAATGCCGTGAAAACGTACATTTCTATGCTTGAGCTAGGTCTCTGAGAGATGCAGTTTCTTCAGAGTACTTAGGTACATAATGTTGATGCTTGATCCTCCATCCATGAGCATCCTCTTTAGCCTAGTGTTTTGCACAATAGGCTTACTATCAAGGCGTGTGTGCCGGGTTCCAGGATATTACCGGGACGATCAAACTGATCCTAAGTAATTAGAGTATTTGAAGACTTTAAGTGCTTTGGAGTTGGTGGAATGACGGCGTTGATTTCCCGTAACGTTCGCTTCGCCTATTTAGTAGATGGGGTAACAAGGGAAGTTAAGTTACATTCTCCTTCGACTCTCGGGAATTTAGGTTCGCCTTTCCGTGATGTTCCTCGATTTTATCATCATTATCAGACTCGGTTTCGTCTTTATCAGCTTCCGGCTTTTGCTTGTTGAAATTCCTTTTGGAATTCTTTCCTTTATTCCCGGATCCAGTGTTGCCTTTCATGTGCTTGTTAAGTCGACATTGCTGGTTTGTATGGGTAGGCTTCCCAAAATACGCGTGGTGAATGTAGGATTCCCCTTTAATTTTTTCTCACCCTTCCTTGGAGTAGGAGATAGGTCACTGCTTTCTGCGGTTTTGCCATTCCATCTGCTCGTATTATCCTTTCCAAAGGCAATATTTACTTCTTTGGGTTTTGGCTGAGCTTCTGGAGTAGCCTTCTTTTCAGAGCGAGACGCCTTTTTGGCTTGAACCAATGCATAGAACCTAAGTCCCTGTGCATTTTAGAACCAACCATGGATGGTACGAGGCCGGGTTTCAAGCCATTGACGAAAGCATGCATTGCTTGTACGTCACTTACTCCGGAATAACTATTCTTCATTGCAGTCCATCTTGAGATAAAGTCAACATACGACGTGTCTTCATATTGGACGCAACGGTTCAACTGGTTAATGCTCTTGGGGCGTTTGTACGTGCCACGAAAGTGCTGAGCAAAAACCCTAGCCGTATCCTCCGAGCTGTCCACCGTTCTTGATGGAAGGCCATTAATCTAGTCTCGGGCTCCATCCAGCAACATTAGGGGCAGGAATTTTATTGCTTCCAAATCTGTCCCATTGTTGATTTGGATGGAAGTATAGTAATCAGAGAGCCATGTATCCGGGTTTGTGCTTCCCGTATACTTTTTATAAGTTGGCCCGACTTTGGCAAAGCCAGTGTATAGACTGATCTTCCGGATCCTATCGATGAAACACTTTGGACCAAAATACAGATCGTCTCTTTCTGCCTTATCGGCGTGTGCGGAATACCTTCCAGCTGAATGGACAGATGGGGATCTGCTCCGCTCTGATCCATTGTTGTGTGAATACGCTCTTCTAGGATCATCCCAATTTCTTCCAACATCCCGTCCTTTGGAATGAGGCGGAGTTCTACGCTTTACCCGTTCTTTATTCCTTGGAGGGGTTCGGGATCTCTCACGCCTGTGAGGGTGGTCATACCTTCCCGCTTTATTAGCCGGATGTCTCAGAGGTGGCATTGTTTTCCCGTCATTCCGTTTTTTCTCTTCACGTTCTTTGTCGGCACGGGATTCAGTGGTGCACGTGGCAGTTTTGCACAAGGCTGAATCATCATGTAGCTTGCCCGAAAGTGTTTTCCCTCGTTGTTGTTGTTGTAATGCTTTTCCTAATAAAGCATACACTCCCTGCAGCTTTTCATCATTGGAGTATAGGTCATCATTAAGGATGGCAAAGGCAGCTTCTGCGTTTCAGCTGCAGTTTTGTAGACGCGTTCGCCGTTAGCGTTTGTGTTGTTAACATGTCTTTGCCAAGACAGGTTTTCAAACCGTTGTCTTGCTGGCAGTTCTTTCGGTTTTGCAATTCTGGGTAACCTCGTGGGTTTTATTCCAGATCTGTTCTGCACTCATATTTCTCGATTTCTTCCTGCTGCAATTTGATGTCAGCTTGGGTTTGAGGTGGTTTTCCTGAGTCCGGAAGAGATGTTGCCTTTGCTGCATTATTGCTTGTCTCGTGGTTTCCAACACTTCCGGTGGCTCATCTCGTGCGACCAGGGTTTGAATTAGATCGATTTCTTCCTGTTCCAACATTTGGGGAACGGGGATTTCAGCCTTTTTCTTCTCCATCATATTTGTGCCGCTATCGCCTCCGACTTCTAGGTTTTGGTTAGCTAAATACGCCAATTAATCCTTTTTCTTCTGGATCTTGGTGAACAACTTCTTGGCGGATTTTTTCTTGTTTTTGGAGGATGGAGGCTTTTTGTGTGGTTCATCTTCCGTCGGTTCCTGAACATCAGGGTAAGAAGGGATTTTTTCACCACCTTCTTCATCTCCTTCTTCACCAGCTGGCCGAGGAGTCTTAGGATCTTCCTCTTCCTCTCCATCCGACCTTGCAGTTGGCTTTGCCATGAGTACTTCGTGGAACCTTCCTTGTATGGATTTGGCCTTTTTTCAAAAGCATCTTCATCTTCATCATCGGAATCTGTGTCTGTGGATCTGGTTTCCGAATCCAATTTTGCTTCTATGGCTGCTAGTATAGACTCGGCTTCCGAATTCGTCGCCTGATCGACGGATGTCGGATCTTCCACCTTTTCCGTGGGATCAATATTTTCTTCCTTTTCCACGGTATTTTTGTCTTCCGTGTTTTCGGCAATCTCTGACTGCACCATGCCAACAAAGTACGATCTGGCTGCAGGTATGTCCTGAGAGGCGGTAAATCCATGCTTTGGCGATATGCAGCTATTGAGGCTTGATCCGTGCCTATATATGAATAGAGAAAATTTGAGAAGAATCCGGCATTGAAGCCTTCATCTATTGGGAATATGTCGGGTGGGATAAAGTTACTTCCACCACGGAATCCCATTTCTTCTGCCGTCATTCCAACAAAAACCTTAGCAGATCCGATGGGAAGGACACAGGCACTTACTTGGTGATTCCGTGCCGGCATATAGGATCCATTGTTGAAGAAGCGTCCGACGTTTCCATCGAATTCCAGGCTTCCCACAGTGATCGTGCTGACGATTCCGCCAAGTATCCCCGCTCGAAACGTGACTCCTGACTCTGCTGGCCCCACGGTGGACGCTAACTGTCGAGTCTTCTTAGTCAGGTTCATGGTCAGGGGTGCCATAATCCTACTGGTAGAACCATGGGTGGAAACGTGGAAGTACTGAAAACGATGACACGATTTACCAAGGTTTGGTACGTCGCAACTATGGCGGCGTTACTACTCCCGCAATCTCACTAAATCAGGATTAAAGTCTGAAATATACAAAGTACAATTGTGAGTATGTTTTCGCTAACTCGCCGAGGATGAACTTCCCGGCGAGTTAGCCTCTAGCTATTCGAACCTCTGTTCTCCCTTTTGGATTGGTCCCGACCGAGTTTATATAGATAGCCGAATTAGACCTTACAGGAAGGAAACCTAGAAGACTAAGGAAAGTATTCCCATTCTTGTAAAGTAAGGCATCCGTCTTCTTCTTCAAGCCAGACCACGTAGTGGCCTGTGGTCTAGGTTATTCTAGAATCCGGCTTCCTGCGCGCAAGCTTACTGGGCTTCCCAATGAACTCTATTCCATTGCCTACGGGACACCCTGATAATCCGGCCTTGGACCAATGCCGGACATACCCCTAGTTGGCATATATCCGACAGCCGCCACACCATTATCTTGCTCGCCGCCCCTCATGTGGCTACCACATAGGCGTACAACAAGTCGGACGAATTTGTATCTTGCCAAAGGGTCTAGCTAGAAAATTATGCGCTACCACAAGTAGTATAGAACATGGCCCAAATCTTCTTTTCCTGAACAGATCCCGACGAGCAACATATGCGAAATACCTAAATTCAATGCAAGCACAGGTAACAAACATATGCCCTATATGCATACGATTCAATAAAAAAAACTGGGTTTCATGGAATCACCACAAACTTTCTGTCGGCAACGACTAGACGGCCCTCGGCTGGAATAAAAAATCTTCTTTGCAGTATATTTCTTGTTGAAACAAATATACTACAGTTAATCAGCTATGAACCAAACCAACATCCGGAGCTGCTTTTATTCGCTAACACATCCAAGCGCTACTCTGTATTGTATAAACCCGTCCTTTGAACCGCTTTATGCCATCATAGCGATGGTCTAAGAGCAACTCTGACAGAAACAGACATATTGGGACGAACATCATAATGGCGTTTTTGGCCAAAAACGGTGGTCTAATACTGTCAGTATTTCGCGCTCATCTCCAATTTTTTTGGTGCTCACCCCAGATCAAGCCCGCGAGTCTCCATAAATGGAGGTTGTGAGGGGATATTTGGAGCGCACTCCATCCCGAAATAGTCTAGCGCCAAGAAATTTTCCCCTCCCGCTACTCTCTTTGTTGCCAGCTCTTGTCCCTTGGCGACGGTATGGACTTTTCTCCAACCCCCTGCGTCTCAGGCCCCAGTTTGGACCCGAATCTCATTACTTCCCCGTTCTCCATGCCTCATGATTCTTCGACCGTCTTGGCGGCATCCAGTTCTGGTCTAAAGGATTCGGGTGTGGAGGTGACGTATCTGATACCACCAATGGTGTTGTCAACTCCGTTCACCGGACTGCCTTCACAAAACCAAATAAAGAAGGTAATTGTGCCACAAACTTCACTACAGTAGAAGATTTTACTCTTTTGAGGGTATGAAAGGAATGAGCCTTGATGAGGCCGCTGAAAAAAAGAGCAAACATGTGCAAATATTTGAAGAAACGGTTCCCCACTTTGGGTATAGATTTGTCATTTCGTTCAAATATCTCACAAACCGAGGGTTACAATTAAAGAAATGTGCAAACCAATGGGTTGATTGTTAAGTGTGGCATTCTCCTACTTATATTTCATTTTCGCCACATTTCGATCATTTTTACCATAAAATAGTTGTATGTTCTAGGATAATGAGATGTCAATATCATTTGGGGATTTAACGTCTGCGGCGATGAGAAGTTCTACTATGGCATGGAGCGCTCAACACACCTTTGCGAAAGGAGCATAGATGAGGAGCCTATGAGTCTTGATTTTTGTAAAGTTGAATATTGATGTTTAGAGTTTGTTGATTCAACTTGTTTCATCAAATATTGTAGTGTTGGTGTGTGGGAATTAAGAAAGTATAATTTTCACCCAATGACAAACACATCCCATAAGATAGAGAAAAAATGACGCTGATATTTGGCGGCTCTGAGTTTGCGCAGAGATACCACATCCTCCAAATATGATGGAGCGCTCTCCAAAATGCTTTAGCAGAGTTGCTCTAACACATGCCATTCTTATTAACAAAATATGCATAATCCTAAAATAGGGCCGTGTTCAAAGTTTAGTAGATGACATATTGGGCGGAATCTTTAGTAAATGTGGTTAAAACGTGTTTAAAATTTCATTTTTAACCGTGTGGTCCTTCCTTTTCATTACTTTTATATAGTATGTTGCTGGGTGTTTAGTTGTACTAGTAAGTTTGGAAGCACAATACGTGTCTCACTTGCATAAATTTGAACAAACCACGTTACAAACTCATCAATAACATACTTAAATATTAAATTACATCAAGATATGTAAATAAGTTAACTTGCTTAACGTGGACATAGAAAGCTAGAGATCATAGACAATAGTCGAGACACGACACTATATAACTCATATAGCGATTTGTCAATAAGTTGTCTATTTTACAAAAAGATCCATTTTAAACCTTAAACTCGTAGGGATTAGATAAAATTGAACCCTAAACTCAAAGTCTCGGTCTTTGGCACCCTGAATTTGTGAATCTGGTCTAAATCAAACCATGTACTAGTTTGGGGCTATAGAAATAATTTTCTACTCTCATCGAATAAGATGGCCTACATGTCATATCTATCTTCTACATCTTTTAGCTCTTGTATCTCTGTCCAATCTCTCCAATATGCACAACTATCAAAATCAAATACCCGTTGATCGCAGTCGGGGCTGAAATTTCCCATGGCTAGCTAGCAGCTGAACGAAGCAACAAGGTTACGTTGACAAGCCACGCCATGGCGGAGATGCTCCATGGTAGCAGTCGAGAAATTTTAGCGCAGCTCTAGGGCAACACGCCATGTGAAGCTCGCAAACCCTAGGCTCTGTGCCGCTGTCTCGCTGCCGCGCGCTCCATCCTTGGCTTAGACGCATGCGAGGTTGCTGATAGGAACGACGACGTGGCCTGGGATGCGTGTAGAAAGTCAGGGAGAGGGACGCTAGAGGTGAGGCACCGCCCATGGAGTAAACCCGTATGGCACGAAAGCGGGTGACCAGCCGGCAAAAGAGACAGGGAGCAGATGCGAGATTGAGGCGGCCGTGACATTGATAAAATTTGAGGCCCCCATTAATTTGCTCCATTTATTGCATTGAAAAAAATAGCGCAGTATTTCGCAGTTATTAGCGCGCTATAGCTTAATTTGGGGGCTACGCTATATTTGGGAAAAAGTTGTCGCTACAGAGCTAATGACGTTTTTAGCGCGCTAAATCGCGCTAAACTAGGTAACGTTATAGCGCGCTATATTATGGTAGCATGCTGTAGTCCAAATTATGCTTCTTTCCTGTAGTTTATTTCCTATACAATACTGCTTACAGCTAAATAGTTGAACTTGATGCATGTTTCTTTCATATAATTAAATTTTGGATAGTGTATGCATGTTTCTTGCCATATGCATGTCACACAAAGAGACGTAACAGACTACCTACAAATTCACACCTCACCTCATTTTTGTATTTGTGCCATGGATTTGTCCTTGACATTTGAAATGGTTACCTTGTTATGCATGCATTGCTTTTAGACAATTTTTTAGTGTTGATTAGCCTAAAATCTTAAATATTTGGGTTATTTTTCATTTTTTTTTCATCACGCTATTTTAAATGTAACTTCGCTATATCCTGCTATATCTTTTATAGCCTCTGGAGAAGGGACACGCTATTTTAGATAGCACGCTATTTTTTCGTTGATTTATTGCCAGATTAGCAGCGGAGTCAATTGGCTCGATATGACGATCTTGTCGCTGATGGTGCTCTCCCTCCTGCTATTTTATTCGCCTCGACGTTGTTGTAAAGCCATGGCAAATAGAGATCTGCTCGGTCGGCTTGGTTAGATTAGATAAGAATGTTCAGATGTCAATGAATGTAGCACGCAATCCTGGTCGGGATCGCTACATTCCCGGTGCGCTAGACATGTCCAGGTTTTGATTTAGGCGGGGATTCACAACTTAGGGGTTCCGACGATCGACATTTTGAGTTTGGGGTTCGATTTGTTTAACTTCTATGAGTTCAGGGTTCGAAATGAACTTTCTCCCTATTTTAAACATCATCATTTGTGATTATATGTTATGGAAACCTTTCTTAACATAGTAAGATTGCGTTAACTTGTCAATAAAACTAACTACGCACATACTCTTTCTCTATTTTCACTCTTTCCTCCACATCACAACAAAGTTTTTTTTTCATTATTCATGTCCACAACAGTTTATGCCTCTAGTTCCAACAAACAAACAATCATTAAGTCATATTTCTAGATAAGATAGAAACAGAACCTACCGACTATTCTCGCAGTGAATCTTTGAAAAAATAGATATTATAAATTTTTTATTTTCTTTAATATCTAGCGGCCTTCTACTTTTGGTTGTGCCAAGTTACATTCTTTAAACTATCTCATGTCAGTTGACCACATAATATAGTTCTTCAAATTCTAATATTGCCTCAGCTAAAGCGGTGAATATTTTTTAGCAAGTGCTACACCCAAAATCTACATGGTCAACACCTTGAAGAAAATTTCATCTAGTATTAGCTGACGCTACTAGATCCCATTAGCATAACCCACCAATTATTTCTCCCCAATACTTGGACATAGATTCACAAAAAAATTGGAAACAAAACTGACATGACAACTTAGAATTGTTCCTTGGTCTTTCTGAATTGACACAATGTAAACAATTATGGCGAAGCATGTTGAATATATGAGCTTTCCTATAACTTAAAAAATTATCACATGCAGCTCTGGGAGGAAAATTTTATCGGCTTATTAATTTGATTTGCATACAAGTGCCTCTTTGGATGAATTTATACTTTCAAATAAATCACCAAAAGAAAGATCTTGAGGTTTGTGAACGTATATCCACCTAAATTTAAAAAGGGTTAGAAGAAAACCTTGAATACTTCAACATCTTCCTTTTTCATGCACATTGTCCAAAGGAAAAAAAGGAATAGTAGGAAGAAAGGCATAATTTAGATTAATATATTGTGTGGCCAAATCAACCACTTCTTTTCATGCATGTCTTCGACAAGATATTCATGCACTTCAATTAAATTCTACAGTTAATTTTTTTTAAAGGTTCAGATACATCCTTTCATATATAATAAGAAGAGGGATACAAATCACATAGCGCATACAATCCCACTATTGTGTTATAAGAGAATTTCATAATAAGAAGAGGGATACAAATTCAGCAGAACAGTGAACCTCATGGAATTGCCTTTTTGTTCGCACATATCAATGTTTCCAAGATCTTTTGTACTTTTAGTTCTTTCGTATGTCTACATAATTCCATGTGGTATGCTCAAAATAAGTAAGTGGCTTCCACCAGCCACATATTTTTTTACGAATCTGGTTGCTAATGTCTGCGAGGTGATCTTCTACGAGCTTTAACTTTATGGAGTCAATGTTGGAGTCTAGATTCTCGATCTTTGTTCTCCCTGATAATTTGTAGAGTTTCATTCAATGATAAAATGCTGGTCTACTAGAAAAATGAGTTTGACTGCGGATGTATTTTTTGGAACTTGGATGAAAACAAGCGCAAGAGTTTTATTTGTGGATAAATTTAGTCCTTGTGCAAAGGTATAAAACAATATTTGACAAATCAGTTTATTGTGGGTCTTGAATTAACGCCACAATACAAATCGTAGAGCACAATATAGTATATGAGAAAGAGGTTTTTATATGCTCATTTATGTTGTTTCTCTGCCAAAAAAAAGCTATCCTGCAGTTGTAACATCTCTCTTTGTACCACCTATAGTTCACTAAGATTTCTTGAAACTACATATTTCACTTTAATCATAAGGCACATGCATAATTAACACTAAAGGATAGTATCTAAGACATGTGAAGGGACTAAAATATTAACATAGTATCGGAACAACATCGTAACATTGATATAGAACCCAAGCTTCTTGGCTAAATCTTGCATTTTCAGATAAAGATGCTTGTTCTTCTACAGATTTTCCAGTTGAAAATCATGAATATCATTTCTGAAAGAGAAAATAATATAGCAGGGTTATAGCATAAGCAACCAAAAAGAACTGACTGGTGCAAAAAAACAACCAATTGTATTTGTACTAGATTAGACTTCGATGAACTCTGTATCTATCACTTGCAAAATTTCGATATAACACAAGCACAAATTCAGTGCTGAAAACATCTCTCTTTGTGGCACTATATGGGCATCAACCGCGACACTGGGGCACTGTGTCCATAGTCAAAGTACCACCACTTGAGGAATGGATTGAAGAATGCAAACTCCTGCAACAGGTCCTTTCAAAACATTTACACCATGCCCAACAACAGATGAAATTTTGGGCTAACAAAAAACATTATTTTAATACATTTGAACCCGACGAGACAATTTTCTTCAAGATGCAACCATATGGGCAATCATCCTTGGACAAGCATAATAATCACAAATTGTCGTTTAGCTACTTTCCCCCTTACAACATCATAATAAGCACTATACCATTGACATACTAAGTCGAGCTTCCCAGTGAATTCAAAATCCATCTCATTTTCCATGTGCCACGGTTATGTAAAGCACTTATCCGTGTACACAATATTATCATATTCTTGCTAATCATAATGATACTCCTGTCATCCATGTGTTGTTCTGTGGACATCGTTGATTTCGTACGGAAAGAGGAAGATGAGAATAGGTTCAGGTGGAGTGGTCTGACTCGTTCGTTATGGACATCACCTAGGAGGACAAGCTAAAAATTCCATGAGAGGTTCGTGACGGCACCGTCTTGGGGGCAAGCCTATTCTCAAGCAGGAGGGGATGTCATCACACCTACCTCTACAAAAAAACAGGACGACGAGATGGGTGTGACCCAGCACCAGGTGTAATCCAAGAGGTTAGTTCAACCATATCGGTGCTATATGGCTCCACTGGAACTAGTGAGAAGCCATCAACCATAAATCGTCCTACTTATAGACCGACAACATAATCATCCTTGGTATCACGGTACTGACCTACCGCAAATTAGTTTCCATTATGCAAGAGCGATTTTTTTCCAGTTCATCCATAGACCGAATTCCGGAGAAAATTCATGACAATAGTGGATATATTTATACATTCCCTAAAAGATAATAAAATTAGGATCCTTTGAATTTTCCTATAAAATCATATCTTTTGAAATTCCTATATTCCAAACAACACCTTATACAATATGTACTACTTTTTTCCTCCGCCTCACATCCCTTCCAATTCGGCATTTGCTCGGTAAGAAACTCAATGTTGGGATTAAAAAATTCCACTTCGGCTACATGACAATATTTTCACCTTTTTGAGGTAAAAAGGGGTAAACCCTACCTTCATTTAAAGAAACTTAATATCATGCTACAAAGTATTGTCACTAACGGTTAAATGACAGTATAGATCCCAGGAGGTGAGTTGTCTTCTCTACGGATTTCCTGAGATCTGACAGGTGATCGCATTGATGTGGTTGGAGGTATGGCCCTTCCAAAATATGTTTCTCACCATCGCTGACAATTGCTACTCAGAGTGCACTGTTATTTTGGGGTCTTAACATGATGGTTTCCCGACTGTCTTCTACTATAAGGTTTTCCTTTCTACGGTGAGGGACAGGAGATGTTGGCGGCAGACCTTCCGCTCACTCCATTGTTTGAAATCATCACTAGGTGGTCCATGGACCTTATTATATTTTTTGTTACTTATGATGATCTTTGTATTGCTGATGATTATGATTAATATATTAAAGTACTTTATCACAAATAAAAAACTCCAACAAGCTATTCCTCCTCAACCCACCTCCATAGATATGGTTTTCGATTGAGTCTCCTGCACTTTCGTCTCACTTAACCTACAAAATCAAACAAGGTTCTACTCCTCGAATCCACCTCCGCCGCAGTGGTTGTCGGTCGTGTAAGTTAACAACTTCAACAAAGTATTCCTCATTGACTCCACCTCCACTGATGGTGCTACCGGTCAATTCTCCAGCTTCGTATCATTACCGTAAAAACTTCAACAAGGTATTCCTCCTCAAATCCACCTCCACCATTGTGGCTATCGTTTGAGTCGACTCGGTTCCGTCTTACTACCCTAACAACTCCTACAAGGCCTCTCCACCTCTGATTCGGGTTGTGGTTCTGCCTCGATATACCCTAACAACTCCAACGAGGTCTTCCTCCCAACTCCATCTAAACTGTTGTGGTTGTCGGCCGGGTTAGTTTGTGGTCTCGTCTAACTACCCTAAAAACTACTCCCTCTGTATCAAAATATAAGATGTTTTAGCATTTCCTAAACAATATGTACCTAGACATGTTTTAGTTTAAGATGCATATGAATCTACACACTAAAATATGTCTACATACATTATATCGACAAAATGCTAAAACATCTTATATTTTGATACGGAGGGAGTATAAGAAGGCTTCCTCCTCGAATCCACATCAATAGTTGTGGTTGTCGATCTAATCACATCTGGCTCCATCTCACTACCATAACAAGTCCAACAAGGTCTTATTCCTCGACTCCACCTCCACTGCGGTGATGGCCAGTCGAGTCAACTGCCGCTCCATCCGACCATCCTAACAACTCTAAAGAGGTATTCCTACCATTGTGCATGTTGAGTCGCTTATGGTTGCATCTCCCTACCCTAACAGCTCCGGCAAGGTCTCCCTCCTCGGCTTTGTTGCCGCAATGGCAATTCTTCCACCTCATAATTCATTGGGGCTTGAAGGTTGGAATCGAGTGTATTTTAAGAGAAAATAAGTCTCCCAAGCTATAAAAATTGCACGTGTTTTCTTATTTTGTGATCTGATCAAAACTGGGAAGTAAAAAAATAATCAAATCTCTTTGCAACGCACTCCAAAGAAGAAACTAACAAACTCCTTCCATTTTATTCGAAAGTAGCAGTACAAGTTTTGAGGACTAGGGATACATGCCCTAGCTTATAGCTTGAAGGAGAATGAAACCACACATATCAAGGCCAGGTGGATAAAGCGGATCTATTGGCCACCAAGTTGCCAACCCCACAACAGTAGATATCCCTAGGGCAACAAACTGGATTGTACCCCAAAGGCCTGGCAGCGGCCAAAGCTACCGGTGCTGCTATCATCATGAGCAAGCAGGCCTGCGCCACGAGGAAAACCATGAGGACTTCTAGGATACTAGTAGTGTTTGCCATCGGCCAAGTATACAGAGCAATGGAAAACAATATGAACTACTCGTTTCACCAGATGCTTTGTTTGGTCATAGCAAGTATTGTTGGATACTTGGATCTCTTTTTGTAGACACGGTCTCATTAATGCGGTGCTTATCCAAATAAATCGCATTAAACCTAAATGCTTAAAATTTAGGAATGTCATTACTAGAAAAAAAATCATCACAATAGCCTTGGTATTATTGTCTTACGAATAGGAAAGAAATTTATTTGGTGAATAGTAAATAATAAACAACTCTATCAAAATATTTGAAATCTCGGGGCGGATTAACCTGGACACATTCCCTGTACATGGTCATGATCTTTGCACAAAAAATTGATATTTTAAGAATAAGAAATAAAAACATGTTTACAAAATATGATAAGTATTTAAAAAATATCATAAAAAATAGGAAATTTAGCAAGGTAAAATCTAGTGTATCTTGGGACTATCTTTGCATACAAAAGATAATTAAGGCAGAATCAACCTAGATTTTGGTAATAATCGCCATTAATATACGAAATATCATCCTTCATTATCATATCTTGTGGATATATAAGAAAATACACAGAGATATATACTGAGACCTGCAATTACTATATCAAAAAAGAATTATGTAATGATAGATGTGTCGTGATATTCGTGTCATGTTCCAACAACATGGTAGTATTTCGATATGGGATTTGTGGCCCCAAATACCAAGGGGCCTTAGAGCCACAAAATCCAAATTCATGATTTTTTTTAATAATTTTTTTGCATGTCAATGTTCTGCATCAAATTCCTCCTATTCCTTGCTCCCATGGCCACCATGGGCGATGCTCTAGTGCCCATGCCTACGGGAATGAACGCATCTTCTCTGTACCCCTGCCCAACCGGTGTTTTGTGTTGGGCTGAGAAAAATTAAGTTGCAAAGTCCAATGGCCCAGCCACCTAGCACAATAGGTAGAGGAAACACACACACACAACCATCTAGGAATAGATCTCCTTGATACTTCCAAAACGTACCAATAATGTTTGATACTCCATGTTTGTTTTCTACATGTTCTTCCATATTTTCTACATGTTTTTCTTTGTTTTCCGGATGTTTTCATGGACTAACCTATTAACAAGATGCCTAGAGCCAGTTTGTGTTTTCTGATATTTTTATGTTTCAGAGAAGTTCTGAAGAAAATATTCGCCAAAAGTCCTGAAAATCCACGGAGATTATTTTTTGCCCAGAACAAAGACTGAGTCCAAAGTAGAGCCGAGGGGGATGCCTGGGGCCACTAGAGGGTTGCCAGGCGTCTTCCCTAGGTCATGACATGGGGTCATCCCGTGGCCCCGGGCATCGCCTCCTGTCGCCTCTTCGCCTAGAAATTCACTTTGACCCTAAAAACGCCGGGGACAAAGAAATTTTCCATGAAACAGATATAGAGGTGTCATCACCTTGAAAGTCCAATTTAGGGCTTCTAGAATCCTTCTCCGGCACCCTGCCCGTCGGTTCCCCGTATCGACATATCTCTCGGATGACATATTGGGGGTTTGAGAATAGGAGAAGGATGACCGCTGGTGGACTCAATGGTTAGAAGGGGCACGATTTACCCAAGTTCTGAGCCCTCGAGGAGGTAAAACCCTTACTCATGATTGTTTGGATTATATCAATGGTGATTACAATGGCGGGTGCCCTGGTCGCGAGAGATAGACTGGATCTCGAGCGAGTCAAAGCCTATGGTGGACTAAAGATTCGTTGCCCTACCCTAGGGTTCTCTCAACCTTTATATAGGAGGTTGGGTCTCGAACCCGGACCCGGGCAGGTTACAGAAACCTAATTTTATGTCGGTTGCACCTCTATATCTTGGATCGCAAGTCTCACGAGTGGGCAATAATTGGGCCTTCGAGATGATCATGGTGGCTCCACATGATGGGCTTCTGCATACAATTGGACCAGGTAGGCCCGTTAGGAGGACTCGGGAAGTATCCCTACGTCAATAGCCCCCGAGTGTTTATTTGACTCCATGGAGTCGGGTAAGTACTCAATGGCTGCCCGATTTCTTGCGGCTGTGAGTCTAGAAGCTTCTTTGACGTGTGGATCCTATTTGATGAGGACTCGGGCATTGAGTCGAGAGATTTGCTCTATATAGCAGTTTGCAGAGGGATATGGTTCAGCCGCTTGGTTCACTCGACGGATCGGGACCAATTAATTGCGCTTGGGCAAAAACAGTACTGACCTACACAAGCTCGAGTTCCCTGGCTCAAATCTGGATACGTGATCCCTACAACTTCTGTCGCGGAGGACTTACTGAGTCAACCTTAACCTTTAAGGGGGTACCTATCACGTCTGCTAGGATTTTTCATCATGTTGTCAACACGGAAATTACCAGGGAATGCAGCATGAGTTCGATTCCTGGGCCCAAAAGACAGATCCTTAGGTCTTACCTTCACGTTTGTAAAACGTGACATCTAGGCGTGCCGCGTTGGCGATACGACCCGGGAGTTGGAATGTTGCGGGATGTGTGGCACATCGGAGTCACGATAATATTGAGGAGGATTTAGGCAAGTGCGAACTCATGATTTTTCCTTTCGCAGATGTGGCGAGAGACTTTTTGTGTTGTAAAGATGCACTGCTCTTATGGTAGAATGTGGCGGGTGTCCCTTTAGGCTTTGGACCCGCAACATTTTGCTAAAAAATGCGGCGAGTGCCATTTTGTTTTAACGGACTCGCGACATTTCCTTTGCCAGAGTGAGGTAACTGCTTTTTTTGGACTCGTATGAAAATGAATCTGTAATCTGATGTTTTGATGACGTCACGAAGCACTCGCCTACTCCCGATGGGACGTGATGCGAAACAACATGAGTGGGACAAGATGTGGCGGGCCCACTTTGTCCGCCTTTTGACCGGAAGCTGACCTCATGCGCCGGTTTTTCCGCATAGTGGCCCAGTCAATTACGCCTAGATTCCTCGAAGATCGTGCGGGGTAACCGCACACAATCGTTTTTCACCTTCAAGTGCCACGTGATGGCCTGGATTTGCGCCACGCGTCCATGTTTGCAGAAATCAGCGGCTCTGGTTGATCCAGCCGCAGTGTAAACTGGGGCCTACGGGGAAGGATTACCATTTCTCTTCGCATTTCCCCCTTCTTCCTCCTTAGCGCACCTCCTCCATTGTACTGTTCGACAAAAAATATCTCCATGGCTGGTCCTGGCAAGGGCAGGTGCGCCGCGGCAGCGACCTCGGCGAAGAGTGGGGGCGCAACCTCGTCAGTTCTCCGAAAGAAGACTGGCGAATACCGATCTTCCAACATCACCATGAAGAGCTTAAACACGATGCAGAAGGTCCCGCCGGTGAGCTTGGGGGCATGTGCGCAAGCCCGGGAAGGATGAAGACATCTCGGCTCCGCAAGGGAACAAACGGGTTGTCTTTGCGGAGCATGTTTCACGTGGTCTTTCATTTTGTGTGAATCCATTTCTCCGTGGCCTTCTCTTCATCTAAGACATCCAGCTCCACGACCTACCGCCAAATGCGGTGCAACACATCGTGTGCTTCGTCGTATTGTGCGAATTCTTTCTCGGCATTCACCCGCATTGGGGGTTGTAGAGACAGCTCTTCGCGGTAAAGATTCACCGATAGAAGGTTCTTCCGGGTGACGATGGACCCAGGGAACCTCTCGCCACGGGCGGATTTGGAATCCAAGCCCGGGGCAAGGTAAATTACTTCGAGATGAAGTTCGTCGAGTCTGTTCAAGGACGGCGTAGGCGGTGGTTTTATGTCCCAGGCACAGACGTGACCGGCGTGCCACAGTTCAATCCACTCGTCATGCTGAAGAAGAGGAATTCGTGGCGTCACCAGATGACACACGAGGAGATTCAGGCGACTGAACCTCTAATGGAGCAGATTGCCAATCTTCATAGGAAAGACAGGGGCCCTAGTTTATAGGGGTGCATTTGGCCTCCGTCTTCCTTCTTCGTTGAGTGCAACCGCTGCATAATCGCCTCCGCCCAATGTGGGAGTACACAGGCGCTTTGGACCCAAGTCGGACTCGCAAGGATGAGCTCTGGAAGTATGAATTCGAGACTTGGATTCGCGGCATCACCAGCCTCAAAGAGGAGAAGTTCCTAGTGATGCCTGTGATTGCTTTCGACTCGGAGAACCCCCCAACAGAGGTAACTTTTCGTTCTGCTCTCATTTTTATTTTGTAATTCCTTCAAGTACTAGACTGATTATACAATACTTTTACAGAACTAGGATTTCACGACTTACTACCCTCCACTCCCCGGGGAAGGCACCTCTTCTGATCTTCTGGCGAGTACCTTTGAGCCACCTCTCGACACTAGTGTAGCAGCCATAGAATCTAGTGAAGAGAAGTCTGAGCAGGAGGAGGAAGAGGAATCTGAGAGTTTCACTCGTGCACCTCGCAAGCGTGGCAGAGGGGAGGAAGAAGAAGTGACTTCCAAGGACACTTTCCCGAGCCAAGAGCCACTCAAAGAGATTGACCCAAAGGCGGTGCATGCCATGACTCCCTTGAAGACACTCACCCCGTTGTCCAAGAAGGCGAAGGTTCCTGTCCGTTGGGACCCGGACGCTTTCGATGAAGAAGATGATGAGTGAGTCTCCTTAGCCCTTCCCTTGTCGCATTGTTTTCTTCAGGACCTTTCTCTTGACATTTTTCAGCTCTTCTGTACCCGCTAGATGCATGATGGTCAGTAAGGACCAGTTCGTTGCCTCAGCCCAATCTTCTATGCGCAAAGAAGGTGCCACGGAGGCCGAGAAAGTTTCGAGTCCAGCGAAGACAGTGTTGAACCCTAGCAAGGACTCGCCCGTTCTTGCTAGCGAGGAGCCAAAGGAGACCGCCGCACCCGAAGCGCAAGCAATATTTGAAGCTTTGGCCTTTGGGTAGTTCCACGGACATGCCGTCGAATCCAAATGCTAAGATAAATCTTTGCACTTGTAAAATTCTTCTCGAATGTAGTTTGTGTTCTGTTTATCGGGTGCGTGGCAGTGCTCCCGATGGGATTAGCCCCCGAGTGTATGCGCGACTATTTATTGTCGGGTATGGACTCAAAATTTCATTCCTTGTTCTAATTAATCCGTCTATCGGGTGCACGACAATGCTCCCAATGGGAGTATCCCCTAAGTGTATGCGCGCCTATTTATTGTCGGGTATAGACTTAAAATTACCTTCTCGTTTTGACTGTTTGCTATGCAGGCTATCCTTGACTTTTTGGCTGGATTCGGGCGTCGCCTCGTGGTCGTAGAAGCTGACTACATCACCCTTCGTCACGAGCGCGACCAACTCCTCCTGGACCTCAAGGATTCTGGAGGTAAGTTTCGTTCAGAATTTCGCGAGTGATACTCTTGTGGTTTTTCTCAGGTTGAGTATGTCTCTTGTTCAGACGAAGCTGCTCTTTCCAATACGAATAGTGCAGATGCTTGTCGTCGAGCCAAAGATCTCGAGAGAGAGCGGGAGTTTGTTTGGAAGGAGTCCTCCGAGCAACTCGCGCAAGCCCAGGCGGCCCTGATGAAAGTGGAGGAGGAAATCCAATCTCACGATGATGAACTGATAGGCTTATTTCTCCCTGTGGCTGAAGCTTTGTCGGGTGAGGGACTCAAGAATGTTTTGTGCTAAGCTTCTTGTCGATTCGCAAATTTTTTTCAACTTTCTAATTTCTTGAATTTCGCAGGTGTGGTGGGAGTTCCTCTGGCGATACCTCACCAGGTTAGACTCGATGCTCTGATGGACGCCGTCAACCAGTCAAAGAGCATGGGATGAAGGAGAAGTATGTCATCATGGAAACCATCCCGGTCCTCACTCTGTTGCACCATAAGTTGTTCGCGGGGCGAGAGATTCCTTCAACCGCGGACGACCTAGTGCAGAATTTTCTTAGCGAGGATGATCCCCTCCGCGAGTACTCGATTGCTCAGACAGAGTGTGGCGCAAAGACGACGATCCAGGTGGCCCTAGCGAGCGACATCGAGGGAGATCTGGAGGGCGCTTACTCGGATGTTCCCAGGAACCGCGAGGGCAAAAAGGTAGCTCTAAAACATTTTTGCCGCTCGCAGTGAGAAGTTAGCTAGGATGCTATCCGACCTAATTGCACGCGTCCAGGGTGCCAAGCCTGCTGCCAGCGAGGCCGTTTCTGGCAAATCCGTAGCCCCCTAGGATAGAGGGAGTTTATTTCTGTTGTCATGCTTTGTAATGAACCTGCCGTTTGGCTAAGTACCTTGTTTTCTCCTTGAAGTATGAATGTTGTTTTGCTTATCGATTCTGTGTTACTTGTTATTTGTCTTGCATGCTCCCGATGGGAGTAGCGCCCGGGTACTCGAGAGTTTTTTGAAACGCAATGTTGAGTGCTTGAGCCGTGTGACTTGGTGAATTCACTTTTTTTCCTTTTGTCAGGTGACCACAGGTGGCCCTGGTAGGTTCCCTGAATGATTTTTAGGCGTCTTTTCTTTGAACAAATAAATCTATAAAGAAAATTGGATGGATCTTCCACCTATGCTATGAGTGAATCTTATCATCACTGGCGAGTGGTATCGTATCACCGTCTTCGTCCTGAAAACATCTGCAGAGCTAAGCCAGTGTAGGCTTTGACACTACTTATATTCGCTACAAGTATTACACTCGCTTCGCTACACTCTTCTCTTATTTTCATTCTATACTATAAGACTTTCATTCTATAACTATAAATTTTTAAAAAATCCAAAAAGCCTTTTCTATTTATCCATTTAAACTTCATCATTAAATAGAAACAAACCCTTTTGGAGACCATAGAGAATAATCAAATAGCGAAGGCAAAATGGAGAGTAAAGGAAAATAAGGTCATTCTTCTGTCTAGCTTCTGGTCGGTGCCCCGGATCCCTACGCTACGAGCAGAGGATGAGAAAATCCGCTAGGCCCACCCTAGGCCTACTTTCTACCTCTTTCCAGCCTGTGGGGTCGCTTCTGCAACTGGATAACTAGCACTGAAAATCGTCTTTTCATCGGATGGTTCGGTGTTTTGATGATCCCTACTTTATTGACCGCAACTTCTGTATTTATTATCGCCTTCATCGCTGCCCCTCCCAAAGGCATTGAAACAAGTAGCAAAGGCAAGACGGAAAAGCAGGAATGAAGGTTGCTAGGTACCGCTCCGTGGTAACATCTATCGATTCCGCTATCGGGAAAGTCTGGCAAGGGGAATATCTGGCTGAGGACAGCCGCTGTATGTATATAGACAAGTAAAGCTTCCTCTGTTACGTATGACATCCTCCAGTAAAATTGGTTTTGCTTTGGCTGACTCTCTCGAACGTCCAGGCAGCATGGATCCGTCTCCCATAGTAATATTATGACAGTCTCTCTTGCCCCTTCGTACTTACTTGAAACAGGAATTTCTTGGTGCTCAACTGCTTATTCTGCTTTTCCTGGTACCGGTATAGATAGATAGAAAGCGCATTCAATCGAGAAAAGGATCAACTGATCCACCTCTTGACCTTTTTGTTTTTTATTCGGCTGTTTCAGCATAGGTTGCATTTTCAAACAAAAGAAAAGAGCAAGTCCTTTGAGCGACCCTGGGGCTTCTGCTCTAGTTGATGCAAGTTCAACTGTTGTGCTGCGTTGCCGAATCGCTGATGGCGAATAAAAATTGAAAGTTTTGCAAGGCATTGCGAATGTGTCGAAGTCAAAACAAAAGCTTGCAGTCGATGGCGAACAATTTCTCATGGAAGAGTTAGCGAGTATTGCAAGGGATTTGCTCTATTAATGCACTTCAAGCCTCCGAGTGATTTTGATTTTCCTTTCTTTTGTCTGAATTTGACACCTCTGTGTTGTGTCGTAGGTATTGAACCCGATACAAATCCATAAGGGCAGTGGGTGAACAATCGGATCAATTCTGAGTCCGGGAGTTCCAATATCCATGCGTACAATTTCTGGTCCGACAGAAATAGAGGCTTTGTTATGGGAACTCTTCAATACCGAGTGCGGAAGTTTCGTGGTTTTGTCGAGTTCTGCCGCGAGGCTCTCAGCTCTGTATATAGAACTATGTGATCCGTTGGATGTTGCTTCGGAGCGCTTGAGTGGTTTGCTATGGAAATTTTATCGTGTTGAAGATGTTTGATAATGTGTGCGTCAACAATTGATTGGTGGAGCTCAAGTTGCCCTAGCCTTTGTGCGGGTTTGGCATACTTCTTTGAACTTCAATGCTATTGCTCGCCGGCTTCACAAGGGAACTCGGTGGAATTTGGTCAATATTATGGAGCAATGAGAGCTGTAGCCGAGCGCATTATTTCGTTGATATAGACTAAGACTGAGCGACTGCTCCGAGAGAATGCGAGTCGCCACTAGTTGCTTTGTACATTTGTAATTTTTAAGGTGTGTATACCTTGTATATTTAAGACGTGTAAACCTTGTAAAATTTTAAGAGTGTTCAGTTTGTACACCATTGGTGTGTTATGCTAGTTTGGTGTAGTCCCTGTGTGTTGGGGTGAAACCTTTTTAGCATCTTACAAAGTAATCGACAAAAAATAGTTTAACGAGAAACCGAAGGTTCTGTATATTGATCGCTGAGAAAGCCATGTATTTGTTCGAGTTACACCATGGCTGAAATAGCCTTATTTGCAAAAAAGACGATCTTTTAGGGGTAGAATTTGCGCAATTGCGCAATATTCCATGAATTTGACTAAACCACCTCAGTCTCCGGGTCCTTCAGGCGATATGCGCCTCCCATGATAACTTCATGTATGATATAAGGTCCCTCCCAAGGGGGGAGAGCTTATGGTGACTTTCCTGCTTCAGTCACAACACCAAGTATCCTTGGACGAAGGATCTGTTGCGAACTTGGCGACCGTGGTAGTTGCATAGCGCCTGCTGATCAACAGCACATCTAGCGTGTGCAATGTCATGTGCTTCGTCGAGTGCGTCCATGTCTTGATTGAGTGCTGCATTGGAAGCTTATTTGCTGTAGGCGACGATCCGAGGTGCGCTAAATCGAATATCTTCGGGAAGTACTGCTTCTGCACCATAAACCATGAAAATGTTTGTGTATTGTGTTGATCGGTTTGGAGTCGTCCTCAGACTCCATAGTATTGATGGCTATTGCTCCGCCCAGTGTCCAGCTGTGTTGTTCAGGCGGGTCAACAAACGTTTCTTGAGGCCACCCAAAATTAATCCATTGGCTCTTTTCAATTGACTGTTTGTGTTTGTCTGTGAATGTGCCACAGATGCGTAGCTAAGTGTTATTCCTTTTTCCTCGTAGTAAGCTTGGGTTTCTTCCGCGGTGAAGTTGGATCCATTATCTCTGATGATGTTGTGGGGAAACCAAGTCTACAGACGATGGAGTCAAGAAATTTCACAGCGCACTTGGCGGCTTGAGATGTTAATGGGACAGGTTCTATCCACTTGGTGAACTTGTTGACTGCTACCAGCAGATGAGTGTATCATCCTGGTGTTGCTTTGCGAAGTGGTCCAACCATGTCGAGTCCCCATTGAGCAAATGGTCAAGACAAAGGGATTATTTTCAGTTCTGTTGCTGGCATGTGTGGCTTTGGTGCGAACTTCTGACAGGCGTCACATCTTTCGACTACATCTTCTGTGTCTCTGGCTGCTATAAACCAGTAGAATCCTGCTCGATAACGGAGGAGTAATTCCCATCTCAGAACATCAAGGTAATATACTCCTTTAGAAATACTCAGTGGATACCTTTATGTTCACCCAGTTTATGGTGTGACTCTTGATAGTACCAAAGTAAAATCTCCAGAATATATTACCCTGATAACCTCATAGTCAAAGGATGCATTGTAATATAACCATGCTCTATTATGATTATAAGGACAAAGATGTATTAGTGTAATCTCTTAGCATATCAAACTACTTAGGGAATACCCATTCACATTGTTCCCTTCCAACAATATGATATTCATTGATGCTGACATAAATAATGTCCATGACCAGGAAAACATATTCATTAAGCATCAAATGAATTAGTCGTAAAAGGAAAGACTAGGGTTTATTTCTATGTTCATATTACTACACGTGAGCGTGAGTTTCCCCCAAATCTCATATTTAGGAACCACGTCAGTTATAGCATTGTAATATGAATCATAATTATGAAACAGATGTATAAGTATTATTGCCTTTTGGGCATACATACAACATTTATGACTATAAAAAAAGTAACTTTAGCCTTGATGACCATTTAATTTTAGGCTCATAGTATCACTTTCTGCTTTGATCAATGATAATTTGTCGCTATTCATGATTACGGCCGCTATTTCTCTCTTTGTTGGCTGCTCCTAGTCTCTTGCTAGCCTTCACCTGTATTGCGTATGAGCTCTACTCGTGCATCCAACTCCCTTAAACCAAAGTTATTCCGATGTGCCCACCATATCTACCCATGCATGGTATTTTATAGCCATTCGAAGTAAATTTCTCATGCGCTACCTTTAAAACCTTCGAAATTATTAAACCTTGTTTCGTGTTCCTGTTTAACTCATGAGGAAGTATTAAATGCTTTATTATTTCTTCATGTTGCATGGCTTCACCTCTTGACTTGCATGCATAATGTGCTTGTCCCTAATACTGCAAAAAGAGCTGGAAAAGGGGTGCCCAGCTCACAAAAGATAAATTACAACAATAAGAATTAATCACTTCACACTTTGTTCCTCACAAAAAAGTTCAAACATAACTCGTTTAAACAAAGGAGAAGATAAATGTTATTGTTCCTTAATGGAAGCCCCTCTTAGAAGCCATTTGACATGAAAGATAATAAAACATTTATTAGCATTCATTGACATAGACACACCTCTATCAAAATTACATTTTGAATATGATTTGTTCTATAAAATCAACACCTCTAGCACATGAGTGATCCTCGTTTCCCTTTTTGAAGGGCCTCTTTTAGATATAGGATGAGTCTTCACCTTCTTAGTTTATGCACCAATTAAGATAGTATAACTGTCATTCTGAGTATAATGTGCATAGTACCAAAATTTATTATTGATTGGAATATGATTATGATATTGGTTGTCTAAATTATTTGTATCTAGTCACCACTTGAACTTTGAAGGTGTCCTAACATTTATGTTTTTCTATTCCACGAAGGACAAGCGGGATACCACTTTATCATATTTTTCATTATGATTGAACAAACATATCACTTTCAATGTATTATTGCTCATTGTCGTTTATTTGTGCTACTTATCATGTGCAACATAGTTTTGAAGTTTTCATTGTTCAAATAACATTTTTCATGCTTTAGTTAAAGTGTTTTCATCTAAGCTTACAATGCTTTTACATAATGATTGATCAAGTTTGTGTTGGTTGTTTGTCACCTCCAAAATTATATTTTTATCACTTATCTACTCGAGGACGAGTAGGAGTTAAGCTTGGGGATGTTGATACGTCCCAAATGTATCTATCATTTTCTATGATCCCTGCTTGTTTTCTACATGTTCTTCCATGTTTTCTACATTTTTTCCTTCGTTTACTCGATGTTTTCATGGACTAACCTATTAACAAGATGCCCAGAGCCAGTTCCTACTTTCTGATGTTTTTATGTTTTAGAAAAGCTCCGAAGAAAATATTCACCAAAAGTCCTGAAACTCCATGGAGATAACTTTCTTTGACCGACACAAAGACGGATTCCAAAGGATAAGCGGGGGAGCCCTGGGGCCACCAGAGGGGTGCCAGGCGCGCCCCTAGGTCGCGTCATGGGGCCTGATTGTGCAAATCTTGCAATCGTTGGGATACCCCAAGAGGAGGGTGTGATGAGCACATCGGTAGGAGTTTTCCCCTTAGTTAAGAACCAAGGTTATCAATCCAGTAGGATAAAGAGGACCTTCGTATGGTTGATGCCACTGACGGTGGTGATGTCGCTTCACCGGTGTCAGCAACAACGTGGAACCTACACACAACACAACCAAAATACTTTGTCCCAACGGTACAGTGAGGTTTTCAATCTCACCGATCTTGCTGAAAACAAAGATTAGACATATAGTGTGGAAAATGATGTATGCTTGCAATATGTAAAGAGAGCAGGAAATTGTTGTGGTTTGTTTAACAATGTGGAAAATGGACCGGGGTTCATAGGTTCACTAGTGGTGTCTCTCCATAAAGATAACATGCTGGGTGAACAAATTATAACTGGGCAACTGACAAATAGAGGTTGCACCATAGTGCACAATATAACATGATGGTTACTATGATATTTAGTGCGGGCATTACAATAATATACATAGACCGTAATCCAACTACATCTATGACTAATAATCCACCCTCAGGTTATCATCTGAACCCCCTTAGGTATTAAGTTGCAAGCAACAGATAACTGCATTAAACAAAGTGTGTAATGTAAGCAATGATTATGCACGCGTGAACTCTCACCGATGTTTTCTCCCTAATGGCAACATCACATCCTCCCCCTTCACGTTTATATCACTCGAGCAAGGTGGTGAGGAGGCATGAACCCACTATCAAGCATCAATACACCCTCTTGGAGTCACTAGCAACTACTTGGCCAGAGCAACCACTAGCAACGGAAAGCATGCAAGATCACAAATAGCATATGCAAATAAAGACTATAATCAACTTGGCATAAGTTCAATATTCATCGGATCCCAGAAAACATAACATATAGAATTACATAAGATCAATCTCGACAATGATAGGCACCTCACGAGATCTAAACATGGAGGCATATGAGGAGAAGACAACCATCTAGCTACAGCTACGAACCCAAAGTCCAAGGATGAACTACTCACGCATCACTCCGGAGGCAGGCATGGTGATGTAGAAGCCTCCGGTGATGATCTCCTCTCCGGCAGGGTGCCAGAAACAGCTTCAGAACCCCCTGATCTAGGGTTGACGGTGATGGCGGCTGCGAAACTTTTCACGGATTTTTGACCAGGTGCTTAGGGTTTTCCATCCGGGGTGATTAAATAGGCGAAAGGGCAAAGACGGTGGAGCTCCAGGACCCCCACACCCATAGCTGCCACGGCCAGGGGGCACGCCACCCTATGGTGTGGCCCCCTGGTGCCCGTCTTCGACTCTTCTTCGGTGTTCTGGATGCTTCCGGGGAACATAGGCACTTTGGGCTTTGTGGGGTCCAATTCCGAGAATGTTTCCTGAAAAACTTTTATGAAACCAAAAACAGCAGAAAACATGGAACTAGCACTTGGCATCTTGTTAATAGGTTAGTCCCGGAAAACGTATAAAAATGCTAAAAATAAGGGAGAAAACAAGTAGCAATTGGCATAATATGATCATGGAGCATCAGAAATTATAGATACGTTGGAGACGTATCAAGCATCTCCAAGCTTAGTTCCTACTCGTCCTCGAGTAGGTAAACGATAAAACAATAATTTCTAAGGTGACATGCTATTAACATAAACTTGATCAATCGAATGTAAAGCATATGCACGCTGAGATCATAGAACTTCAAACACAAACATGATAAATAGAACTTTAATAATAAAGCATAGAAATTATTTTGCATCATGGAGAGTATCTTTAATAAAGGATCATGAATAATAATGCAAAGAAAGGTAGACGTTTGTTTCAGGTATAGAGAAAGCATGGCAAAGATATTTCGCTAGTCCTTAAGAGTGGGGCAAAACATAAATGCCAGGACACCTTCAAAGTTCATGAGGAAGACTAGAACAAATAATTTAAGAACAAATAATATCACATTATGAAGTAATTATTGATGTTTATGGGACAAATGCACATAGAAATCAGAATGGCAAAAATGCTCTCTCAACTGTGCATAAAGTTAGAAGATGGAGACTCAACATAAAAGTAAAAGAAAGGCCCTTCGCAGAGCGAAGAAGGGATCACTCATGTGCTAGAGATTTTTATTTTATTAAACAGAGGTATTAAAAGTTTGACACTGAGTGTCTATATTTTGGGAGATGTATGCTAATGTCAACGAATGGTAAACACAAAATATAGTATGTCACAAGCCAACTGGATTCACAAGAGCGGCTCCCATGGTGAAGGACGCAACTGGTGTAGAAGGTCATCCCTCTTTCTTTTTTGTTTACACAATTATGATTTGACTGATAAATCAGGGGAAAATATTGAAGAGAATTTGTTTGTATTAATTTGGGGCGGGGAACCCCACTGCCAGCTCTTCTATCATTTGGATAAGCGGATGAATCCACTAGTCCAGGGTGTGAAATCCAATCAACAAGTGAGATAAAGATTCTCTATTGACGTCCTCATGAGCAAAAACAGGAACATAAAGCAGGAGTAATTTTGAAGGTTTTAAAGGTAACACATGAGCAATTTATTTTGGAGTGGCAGTTAAATACCACATGTAGGTAGGTATGGTGGACACAATGGTAAAAACTTTGGTTTAAGGGAGTTTGGATGCACGAGTAGAGCTCATACTCAGTACAGGTGGAGGCTAGCAAAAGACTGGAAGCGACAAATCAAGAGAGCATAAGAGCCATAATAATGCGTAGAGACATAAGCATCATTAATTAAAGCATAAGCAGTGTCACAAGTTCAAAAACTAAGTGTTCATGGAGGCTATTCGTGACTGGTTTGTATAAACATGGTGTGAGCATGCGCCAAGTTAACCAAAAAAAACATTCGAAAGAGAATACCATATATTGATGCTTTACTATGACAAGAACAACTCACGAATCTTTCAAGACATATTAAACACTCTCAGCTATTTGAGTCTATTCATTCCAATAACCACAAGGCTTTAAAACTAAAATAACATTTAGCATGGCATGAAAAAGTTCTAGCCACAGTCTATACAAGCTTCTACTAGTAATGTTATAAATTCTACTTCAAGCAACAGTTTTCTTCTCCCAACAAGCATCATACAAAACATTATTTAACAAAAATACTCTTTATGATACAGAAAGCAAACATGAGAGTACTCACATAATACTACTAAAACTAACAGATCTAATAAGAGATCATGCAAAACAGGAGCTAAATAGATGCAGCTGCTAGACAGAGACTAAGAATACAATGTATTCTCATGAAAAAGCGGAGCGTGTCACTCTCCAATAAAAGAATGATGGGGTACAAACAAGATTATTGAAAAAGTAAAAAAAACTGAAAGCAAAAAAAAAACTGAAAACAAAAATAAAAGACGCTCCAAGTAAAGCACATAAGATGCGACCGAATAAAAATATAGTTTCACTAGAAGTGACCTGATAATTTGTTGATGAAGAAGGGGATGCCTTGGGAATCCCCAAGCTTAGATGCTTGAGTCTTCTTGGAATTTTCTGGTATGTACCACCGGGGAATCCCCAAGCTTAGGCTTTTCACTCTTCTTGATCACATCATATCATCCTCTTCTCTTGACCCTTGAAAACTTCCTTCACACCAAACTTCTCACAATCTTCATTAGCAACGTTAGTGAAATTGAAATAATAAATCCACATGGTTCAGTTTCAAAACAAGTCTAACACTCAAAAACACATTATATACTGTCACAACTTATTTTAAAACTCTTTTTCTCAAAAGAACACCAAAATAAAGAGATTAAGATGCAAATGTAATAAATGGCAGAAATCTGTCAAAACAGAACAGCAGGTAAAGATCGATTTTTTCAAAAATCTTCTGTTGCTCAAATAAAAAAGTGGTCAACTAAGAAAAGTTGCGTATAACTGAGGATTAATCACAAAAAAACTTTGGTCATTTTGAGTTTTCTGTGATTTTTTACGGAATTAACAGTGGACAGCAGAAATATGTTTCCTGCGCAGAAATCCAAAATATAGCCTCAACTTTCCACTAGAGCCTTTACTTGGCTCAACAAAAACACAAAAGAAAATATACAGAGGGATTTCTAAGGAAATATAAAACACCCAGGTGCAAAGCATACCAAAGAAAACGAAAGAAAACGGGTTGAAAACAGCGAAATAAAACGGGTTGTCTCCTGGTAGCGCTTTTCTTTAACGCCTTTCAGCTAGGCATAAAAAAAAGGAAACTCAAGTAGATGCTCACATAAGAAGTATTGAAGCAAAATAGAGCATCAAGAAGAAATAATAAAACAAATTTAAGTCTAACCGTCTTCCTATGCATAGGAATCTTGTAAAGAAATAAATTAAAGAAGCTCAAACTAGAAATCATGGGAAGGTAGAACAAGAGCAATTTCAAAACTTTCAACAAAAAGAGAGGTGTTTTAGTAACATGAAAATTCCTACAACCATATTTTCCTCTCTCATAATAATTTTCAGTAGCATCATGAACAAACTCAACAACATAATTATCACATAAATCATGTTTGTCATGGTCTAAAAGCACACAATTCATATCAAGCTCAAAAATAGTGGGATCAAAATTTAAAATCAGCTCCTCTTCTTTCCCACTTTTAGCTATAGCAAAAAAAAATGATTGGTCACTCTTAAAAGGTATAGGACACATTATAGCAATCCTATTTTCAGTAGCATTATAATTTATACCATCAATTAACATAGTACCATCATCAAGAGCATTATCATGAGATTTATCCAAGTAGCATTTATTATCATAAATAACTGTAGCAATATCATTCTCACAAGTTTCATTCATAGTAGTATTAAGGTCACAAGTATAGAAAGTATCAATTTCATAAAATAATGTATGAGTTAAAGAGTTACTATCATTGGGAGGTAGACATGGGTAGCTCCATTCTTCCTCCTCTTGATCATCACTCTCCTCCTCTTTTTTCATCCAATGAGCTTCCAGATTCAGCAGTTTCTTCTTCCATAGGCCCCTGCAAGGCATCAGTTACTTCCTTAGGTTGAGATAATTTATTAAGATATTCCACTATGTAGTAATTAAAATCCTTGTAATTATCAAAACAATCAATTATAGCATAAATCTCATATTTATAAGGTGCATCATCAATACTTTCAAGCAAATAGGCAATTTCGAATGCACCCTTCCAAGCAATAAATTCTTCAATTTGTTCCACATCATATAATTCATAATGTCCCTTAACATAAGAAGATATGGTAACATTATCATTATACTCGCATTGAAAAGGGAGGTGTTTATACCTCCTACAGCAACAAGATTTATCAAAGCAATAAGTAACATTATAAGTAGAGCACAAGTTTTTAGCATAGTCATGCAATTTGTTAATTTGCTCTCATAAGTGTATCCCTTTTTGTTACAAGCGGTGTTCCTTATAATGTTTTTGTTGTCCATCCGTGAACCCACTGATACGTCTCAAACGTATCTATAATTACTGATGTTCCATGTTGATATTATGCCAATTGCTACATGTTTTCTATATGTTTTCCTACGTTTTCTTATGTTTTCCGGGACTAACCTATTAACAAGATGCCACAGAGCCAGTTCCCTGTTTTCTGCTGTTTTTAGTTTCAGAAAAGTTGTTCTAGAAATATTCTCGGAATTGGAAAATTCGAAAGCCAGAAGTCCTAAAAGTCCCGGAAGCTTCCAGAAGTCCCGAAGAGCCCCGGAGGGGGGCCACGCCATGGGATGGCGCGGGTCCCCTTGGTCGTGCCACCTAGGGGTGTGGGACCCCTGGCCACCTCCCGGCATCGTCCTTTCGCCCATATATACTCCCCGAGGCATAAACCCTAGGAGAATCGACCTTTTCTGCAAAATACATCCGTAGCTCCGCCGCCGATGCCGACAAGTTTCGGGGGACAGATCTCTGTTCTGGCACCCTGTCGGGACGGGGAAGTGCCCCCGGAAGTCATCTCCTTAGACTCCACCGCCATCTCCATCGCTGTTGATGTCTCCTATGATGAGGAGGGATTAGTTCTCCCCCGGGGCTGGGGGCTCTACCGGTAGCTATGTGGTTCATCTCTCTCTCCCATGGTGTGATCTTTATGTGATCATGAGCTTTGTATTCTAGTTGAATAAGTAGATTTATCTTCATCTGTTATGATACTCAAGTGGTTTTGTTATCTCCGTAAACACTTTGATCACGGGGTAAAGGTGACAGTGTGTGCACCGTGTGGTTTAGCATGCTATTTATATCTTGTGTTGGAAGATGAACCTATGAAATTACTGGCGTTTTTTTACTAATCTATGGCGCTCGTAGTGACATTGGGGTGACCTAGAGAGGGAATATAAACTTGAGGAGTGTTGTTTAAGCCCTACGCAATGATTAGTGTTCGTTATTCGACCGGAGAATGGTTCGGAGTAGCACGGTGAAGAGATGATATTTATGCATTAAATTATGTGAGCATTGTTGAGAGTGTCCACTAGTGAAAGTAGGAGCCCTAGGCCTTATTTCCAAGCATTGAAACACCATTTTCCGCATCTTATGCTACATGTTTGCTTGCTGCCATATTTATTTCAGATTGTTGTTATCACTTATAATCATCCATATTACTTGCATTTTACGCTCTCTTCGCCGAACTAGTGCACCTATATACCTGACAAGTATATTGGGTGTGTTGGGGACACAAGATACTTCTTGTATCTTGATTGCAGGGTTGCTTGAGAGGGATATCTTTGACCTCTACCTCCCTGAGTTCGATAAACCTTGGGTGATCCACTTAAGGGAAACTTGTTGCTGTTCTACAAAACTCTGCACTTGGAGGCCCAACACTGTCTACAAGAATAGAAGCGTGCGTAGACATCACCCACCTTGCCTAAAAGATCTAGTTTCAAAGACATCAAACATTGATAGCAAGCATGATAAAGAAAAAATAGCAAGTGAATGCTTCACTTGAAAATACTTGAGTTGCTTTCTATGCTATAAAGTAAACTAATTTTTTTGTGTTTTTGATAAAGAGAAGCAAAACAAAACAAAAATAAAAACAAGACAATAAACAAAATAAAAAGGTTGAGAGTGAGAGACTCCCCTTGCCAGAAGACTTCTTCCTCCCCTCCAACGGCGCCAGAAAATTCCTTGATGGTGCAGCTCTTGCACGTGTTGGGATACCCCAAGAGGAGGGTGTGATGAGCACATCGGTAGGAGTTTTCCCCTTAGTTAAGAACCAATGTTATCAATCCAGTAGGAGAAAGAGGACCATCGGAAGGTTGATGCCACTGACGGTGGTGATGGCGCTTCACCGGTGTGAGCAATAACGTGGAACCTGCACACAACACAACCAAAATAATTTGTCCCAATGGTACAGTGAGGTTGTCAATCTGACCGGTCTTGCTGAAACCAAAGATTAGACGTATAGTGTGGAAAATGATGTATGCTTGCAGTATGTAAAGAGAGCAGGAAATTATTGTGGTTTGTTTAATAGTGTGGAAAATGGACCGGGGTTCATAGGTTCACTAGTGGTGTCTCTCCATAAAGATAACATGTTGGGTGAAAAAATTACAGCTGGGCAATTGACAAATAGAGGTTGCACCGTAGTGCACAATAGAACATGACGATTACTATGATATTTAGTGCGGGCATTACAACAATATACATAGACCGTAATCCAACTGCATCTATGACTAATAATCCACCCTCGGGTTATCATCCGAACCCCCTTAGATATTAAGTTGCAAGCAACAGATGATTGCATTAAACAAAGTGTGTAATGTAATCAATGATTATGCACGCGGGCACTCTCACCGTTGATTTCTCCCTAATGGCAACAGCACATCCTCCCCCTTCACGTTTCTCGAGCAAGGTGGTGAGGAGGGATGAACCCACTATCAAGCATAAATACTCCCTCTTTGAGTCACTAGCAACTACTTGGCCAGAGCAACCACTAGCAACAGAAAGCATGCAAGATCACAAATAGCATATGCAAATAAAGACTATAATCAACTTGACATAAGTTCAATATTCATCGGATCTCAGCAAACACAGCATATAGAATTACATAAGATCAATCTCGATCATGATAGGAAGCTCACGAGATCTAAACATGGAGGCATTGAGGAGAAGACAACCATCTAGCTACAGCTACGAACCCAAAGTCCAAGGATGAACTACTCATGCATCACTCCAGAGGCAGGCATGGAGATGTAGAAGCCTCCGGTGATGATCTCCTCTCCGGCAGGGTGCCGGAAACAGCTTCAGAACCCCCTGATCTAGGGTTGACGGTGACAGCGGCTGCGGGACTTCGGGGATTTTTATCAGATGCCTAGGGTTTTCCATCCGGGGGGATTTTTATCATGCCTAGGATTTTTATCAGATGATAAGGATGGACCTAAGAACTATGTTCTCACAAGCATGAATGGAGAGTTGATAGAAGACCACATGAACATGGTGAAAACAAACATTCAAGATGGTGAAAACAAGATCACATTGATGAAAACAATAAAGCAAGATGGTGAAAACAATTCATAACAATTGTTATTCCAATAGAACAATTGTTATTCATCAAGATATGGAGATGGTGCCTCCACAAGATCAAATGCACTAAGTGTGGAAACAATGCCATATTGTTATTCCACACTCATGGATGGACAAGGCAAGAGGAGGGCGCCCACAAGGAAGCATCAATGTGCCATATATGTCCTAATAGAAGTAGAATTGGTTTGTATACCAATATTGGCCGCACCCCTTGTGTGTGGGGTCGGTTTGTATCCAATTGTGTTAGGTATAGGAGTCCTAGTCCTATTAGGAGTAGTGCTTGCGCAAGGAGGGGTCTTGTGGCCGCACCTCCTCTCATATATACCCCCCCTGGGGCGCATAGGAGAAGAGAACAAGTTTAAACCAAAAACCAGAAACCCTAGCCTCTAGATTGTATTGCTTGTAAAGCATTCATCTTGAAGTTTACCCATTGCAAAGCAGCGTGATATCTTGTTATTCCATCTGGGAATAAAGGGATACAGCACCACTTGTGATCATTGATCATTTGTGCAAGAGTGTGTAGTTGAGAATATCTAAGGAGCTTGATTGCTGTTGCATTGGCAACGGGGATTAGCTAAGAGAGGTCTCAGTGTAGCACTAGTTATCCAATTATCAGAAAATACAAAAAGAGAGAGTTAGTTCATCGAGAAGATCGGGCCACCCCTTATCATCTTGGTATCAGATTCTCCAGGTTTACTCGGTGAGCAAAGTTATCTTTACTTGTTAGTTGTTTTTATACCTATCCAGAAAAAGCCACACAAAAATTTTAGGTCTAGTTGTTGCCATAGCCTTAGATATCACCATAGTAGTTTTTCTTTTGCTGTCATTGTGTTAGATTTTGTGTTCCTTTTTCTCTTTTTAGTTGTTTTTATTTCGGCCAAGTTCTAGGGTTCTTGTTTGTTCTTGGCGAAAACCTATCAAAAATCCCAAAAATATCCACTACCTACCACCCACCCACCACCAAACCGATCTACCCTAGTACATACCCGCAAAACCACCCATATACCACCAATCCGAGTCCAACTAGGGTTCATATCCGTGCTATCACATCCACCATATCGCCCACCAAACCAACTCGCAACCCACCTCCTAGCCATACTCGGATTCATCTCCATATTCGGTTCCAAAACCCCCCATATCCGCACCATACCTGCCATATTCATCCATCACCGAAACCCACCGCAAACACCCATCGCTGCCGTGATCGAATCGTACTCGAAATCCCCTGCCGCAGCGCTTACAAATCGCCTCGCGAGCCCGTAACGCAGCACACCACTCCGCTCCTCGCGCGCTGCCGCGGCACAAAAACACGCAGAAACGCTGCCGCGCCCACGTATCCAGTACCCGCACCGAAAAACACCGCAGCGCCCTTACCAATCCGTGTAACGCAGGCGCGCGCGCTGCCGCGGTACAGGTTTTGGCAGTTTTGCTGCCGTGAGCTCCTGTGTTCTGCCGCGGTACGAAAAGCATCCAAATTCGCTGCCGTGAGTGCTGCCTTGGCTCAAAAACCATCAGTTTTGCTGCCGTGTGGTCTAAATCCTGCCGTGAGTGTTCCAAAGCCACAAATCACCTAGAATCTTTTGTGTTTCGTTTTATTTTCCTGTTTTTCATCCCTAGGACTTTTCCCTCCATACTTTGTGAACCATAGACACAGCCTTTCTACAGCATCTTTATAGGAACTTGCCCACAAGTATAGCTATTTTGTGCTCTGACAGGTTGCTCTAAATTCATCACCATCATTGTGTTCACTTGTATTTGGTTCATTGTTGCTCCTAGCTTAGTGTAAGGCCATTGAAAAATTAAAAAAAAAATAGAAAAAGCAAAAAGTATAAAAAAAAGAAAGAGAAAAGAGAAAAGAGAAAGTGCAAAGAGGCCATATTATTACTATTGTTTACTAGTTGAGCTTGCCATTGTGACACTTGGTTTTTCATTGAGCAATCTTGTGCCTGTCAATAAGAGCCTAGCTAGTGACTTTCTAGTGCATTGCAAAACTCCTCCATATATTGCATTGCCACATTTGTCTCCATATTGTGTGAGTTTCCGTGGATCTTTTATATCTTCACAAGAACAGCAAATAGGATTATTACTTTGGTGATTGTTAGGTATCCATACCAAGCCCCACCATAAGCCCTGTTTGCATTGTGATACTTGATAGCTCAGATATTCTCTTCTCACACCAAAGCACATTGATCATTGCTCCTTGTTGGTAAGTTGATCTTTTTCTCTCTTGGAACATCAAGTGAAGCCTCTTTGCTTGGTTTTGAGTGAGTTGAGAGAGGCACCACAAACCCATTGATTATTTTGTTACTAACAAGTTAATCATGAGTTCTTCTAGTGATGTTGATGTGCAGGCAAAGAAGAAACCTGAGGATACTGTCCATTGGAATGAGTATGAGGCATTGAGAGATCATTTGTCCAACAAAATTGCTAAAGATATTGAAAGAAGTGATGATCAATTGAGAGAAGATTTGAATGTCATTGATTTGAAGATAAGGGAGTGTGCAACTCAAGAGTCTGTCAATGAGATCAAGGAAGCTATAAGGACTATGCAACTACAAATGACTACAATTACAAATACATTGCAACAACTTCAACAAGCACCACAAGCCATTGCTCCAATTGATAATGTGAGAGGAAATTTCAATGATGGCCGTGGACAAATAGCAAGGAGAGTGCCTTTGGAAAATAATAGAGAGAATGATGGCTTGGGAAAACCAAAATTCTCTATGCCTAATCTTTCTTGTGACTCTGAAGATGTGGAAGAGTACTTAATGTGGGAGCTAAAAATTGAAAAATTGTGGAGATTACATGAGTATCCCGAGGAGAGAAAGGTGAACCTTGCATCTTCTTCTTTTGATGGCTATGCTCTTTTGTGGTGGGATGGCATTACAAAGGATAGAGAAGAAAAAGAAGAGGAAGAGGTGAACACATGGAGAGAGATGAAGCAATTGTTAAGAGATAGATTTGTTCCCAAGAATTATATTAGAACTCTCTATGACAAATTGCAACAATTGAAGCAAGGATCAAAGACAGTTGATGCCTATTACAAGGAGATGGAGTTGATTATTCAAAGGGCTCGAATTAGAGAGGCCCCTGAACAAACAATGCAAAGATTCTTGAGTGGATTGCAATTCAAAATAAGAAGCATTGTGAGGCATGTTACTTACAACAATATGAGTGAATTACTACATCAAGCAAGGGAGGCCGAAAAGAGATTGCAAGAGGAGCTTCAAGTGAGTGCAAGGAGGAGTTTTTCTTCTCAACAATCCAATTTTGCAACTCCTACACCCCCTACCCGTGGACCTTCTACACCCAAACCCGAGCCAATTTCATCAAGTTCAAAGAAGCCCATTGCTTCTACTTCGGGTTCTAGTGGTGCTACACCTCCTACAAGGAATAGAGACATGACATGTCATACATGTGGAGGAAAAGGACACTTTAAGAAGGATTGCCCCAACAAGAAAGTTATGCTCCTTAATGCTAATGATGAGTATGAGACTGGAGATGATGTTGATCCTAATGATGAGGATGCATATGATGATAATGATGATGATGGTCCTATTGATGCCTTTGCTACAAATTATCCAACTATTGTTTGCACCAAAGCATTGACTATTGCTCCTAGCAAAGATGAGAGCCAAAGGTGCAATTTATTTCAAACAAAAGCAATTGTTGGACCTAGTATGGCTTGCAAGGTGATCATAGATGGAGGAAGTTGTAGAAATCTAGCAAGCAAAGAATTATGTGCAAAGCTAAGGTTGAAGTATATTCCACACCCCAATCCATACTATATTCAATGGATCACTGACAAAGAGGAGATGAAGGTATGTCATATGGTGAGAGTGGAATTTCAAATTGGACCATACAAGGATACAATTGAGTGTGATGTGGTTCCCATGTCAGTTTGCCACCTATTACTTGGAAGACCATGGCAATTTGATAGAAAGGTGCTACATGATGGGAGAGCAAACACCTACCACTTGAATTGGAACAATAAGGATATCATATTGAGGCCTATGTCACCCCAACAAATCATGCATGAATCAAGACAAAAGTTTGAAGTGAAAGAGAAGGGGAGTGAAAACACCAAATCCATGGAGGAAGACAAGCCTAGGCCGAGTGGAACAAGCCTTTTAACTAATGATAATATTTTTCCTAGTATTATTTCTTGTGTACAGGTTTCTCTTGAAGAAAGGGAGCACAAGGAAACATTACAATCATCACATAAATTGGAGGATTATGCCATGGATACAAGAATTCTTGCTTGTGATATGAAGGTTATTTTTGAAGAAAGGGAGCAACAACCTTCAAATTCACAAGATATTGAGGAGATCATACCTACTACACATGAGGAGGTTAGTATTGATAAGGGTATGGATTTCGGTTTGATAACTACAAGTAGTGAATTATGTGATAATTTTCAACCATATAAACCTATAAATTCGAAAGTTAACAATGTGGTTTTTATTACACATAAAGAAGTACTTGCTATGATACCTTCTAGTGATATTATTTATGATGACATGCTTAAAGAACCAATTGATATACAATGTGCTATGGATAAATTTGGTTATGATAATTCTAACACATATGATACTAGTTTCAAATTTTATTTGATTGGTGATTATAATTTAGATAAAATTTTCATGATACATCACATATGTGTTACTTATAATGAAGTGGCCGAATTACATAATGAGATATTTGGGATAAAAATTGATAGATATGATGAAGTGGCCGAATTACATATGTTTAGTTCACCACATTATTGGTTGGATACATGTTCCATTAAATCAAACTATACTTATATTTGCAATTTTGATTGCTATGAGATGAAAGAATATGACTATTATGTGTTGTTTGCATACAAATTTCGTTACATTGTGGAAAATATTGAACCCTAATAATTGTTGTTGTATTGCTTTGGACCCTCGTGGGGTATATAAGAGGTACAAGACTTGAGAGGCAAGTAGCCTATGACTTGGAATACAAGACGGAGTCTAATTCCTAGTCTATCTCTAAGTCTATGCATAATACGTATCCTAACATCCCCCCTCAGTCGTAGCGGGAGTGAAGCGGACGCTTGCGACTGGATTTGAAGTTTTGCACTTCTGTCGTCTCCTCATGTTTAGCATCATCAATTGCGTCTCTATGATTCTGGTTCGACACCTAGGGCGGTGACTGCGTCCCCTTCTGGTGCCTTCCTTCTCTTCCCTCCCGCAGTCACAACGGGAGTGGCGTGGACGCAAGTGACGACGCGTACGTTGTTGACTGGAGTTATTGCCGATGTGTTGCTGTAGACGTAGCCCGTGATGTCGATGTCGAGATAGCTGACCATGATGTAGCCGTAGTCGAGATAGTAGTGGTCGATGTAGTACTCGCCGTAGTCGTTGTAGCCGCAATGCCGGAGGCGCAAAAAATTGCGCGATTTGTATGACGGTGCTGCAGTTGTGTTTTTTTTTTAACGACGTTTCGCACCTTGAGAGGTACCGTCGCGGGCGTCAAAGGACGCGGTCGTAGGTCATAAGTGAGTCCACCAGTTTTGCCAGAACTGGAAGAAGCTCACCAAGCACACATGGTTTTGCCAGAACCGTGTGCGCGGTTGTAGGGGCTTTCACCGTAGTGATGCCGGGTTGTCGATGCAGTCTTAGCCGTCGGACGCGGTCAATACCGTCGTCGGTGTCATGGCGTCTTGCAGGTGTACTGTCAGAGGACGCGTGTCCAGCCTTGTGGACGTTGTAGTTGTAGCGGCGGCGGCGGTGTGTTGACGAGGTTGTCGATGAAGATCACGTTGATGTAGACCTTGGCGATGTGGTGTCGGCTATGTAGTAGTAGGCGTGAGGTGGTACGTCGCTTGGAGGCGTCCCTCGCGGCGACGATGATGTAGATGCCATGATGTCGAAGAAGTGGACGAAGTTCCACACCGGCCTGCGTGTGGTGTCGCTTCTCGTAGATGTAGTCGACGAAGGTCTTGGTGCGTAGCCGGCGTCGTCGTACAGTCTGAAGTAGATGTTCGGCGCGGTGTAGATCGTGGGTATGTCTCGATGCAGAAGTCGTATGCTTGGTGTAGACGGCGTTGCTGAAGCAGAAGACGCGACGCGTCGGCGGAGGATCCACAACACGGTCAGCCCCTGAAACAAGTCGATGTGTGGACACAGATGTGTACCAAGGCTGCTGGGATTTTTTTTCTTTCTCGAGATTGATTCTAGGCACCGCTAATGCTGCATGCGAGCAGCAACACGCACGCACCCAGCTGCCTCCTGCATGCATGCACCTCTGTGCGTGACCATCCCAACGCCATGCGCTGATGTGGTGGCGCCGGCGCGTGCGATCCGACAGATCGGCAAGTTAGCCGCTGCCGATCTCCTACCAGTTACCAACGCCGATTGTTGATCTTGCATGTACCGGAATTTTTGAGGGTCCTGGAGATCGAATCTAGAATTTTATTGGTGGCTAATCTAATATAATCTATGAACTCGAAAACTGAACCAAAAGATCCGATCTAGATCTTTGATCTAGACCGGGTGCCGCGCCCCCGAGGAGATTGATCTCCCCGGGGGCGGCGCGCGATGCGGAAGTGGTGGAAGTCCTAGGATCGGCGCCGTGAGGCTAACCGCTCTGATACCATGTGGAAAATATTGAACCCTAATAATTGTTGTTGTATTGCTTTGGATCCTCGTGGGGTATATAAGAGGTACAAGACTTGAGAGGCAAGTAGCCTATGACTTGGAATACAAGACGGAGTCTAATTCCTAGTCTATCTCTAAGTCTATGCATAATACGTATCCTAACAAGCATGATGTAGACGTTTGCCCGATCTTTCACCGCAAGAACCACCGAGATAACTATTCTCCTAATCACGTGAGCGATACATGTAACCTGAAGAACATGGATAGATTTAGGCGAGAAACGCACAAACCCCCTTGGCAGATCCAAGAACACTCGCACCTTTATTTCACGCCAAGCTAGACAACTCTAGGCAGATCCAAGAGCCCCCTAGCCACGAACGAACTCCCTTGGCAGATCCAAGAACACTCGCACCTTTATTTTCAAAGATAACTGACGAACGTCCGAGACGCCGCCTACACGCCGATCCCCTAGGGACGGTGGTAACCTGGAACTTTTAGTTCTACATAATTTTCAACCTCCCCAAACCCTAGGCCTTGGCTCTCTTTATATAAGAGGCCAACCCCTAGTCGGTTGGACAAACCCAAACCAAAACTGACTCGAACCTAAACCTAGTTGGACTCAAACTGGATACAAACCGGCCCATTTAGAAGGCTCGGCCAACACATGCGGCTCGCAGGCCTTAGACATTATACATCGTAGTTTATTGTCCTAGCGTGCTAACCAGTAGATGCCCGTATCATCCTCCCTTTCTTCAAAAGGCGTTGTCCTCAACGCCAGAAGGTCTTCTCCGGCGCTTGTGGCGTCAAATTATCATATCGCCACGCTTCTACATCCTCAAGTCTTGCTTGCCTGCCACACCACATCCTTCCTCTCGGCTAGCTAGACTTGTTCTTGGCGCCATCCATGTTTGGCACCACCAACATGACACATAATCTGTCAAATTGCATCTGTAAACGCACCATGCAAACCACCCCTGACACAGCAGGACAGACTCCTGTACCCCAAGGATCCAAGTAACCTGAATACGATCACGGATGCAATCTGAAATAGTGGAGGTCAACTGAGTGCATCACCCAAGACAAACAGGACAAATTCCTGTACCCCTTGAATCCAAATGAACCAAGTTCACCGCCTGTGAAAATATGTACTAGTGTCTCTTTTATTTTGTCTTTATGTCCGCCTCAAACTGTACCAAAAATTTGGGCCACTTCGCCTCACCTCACGTACACATCCAAACTTTCCTTTTTTTTTCCATTTTTTAACTTTCTATCGAATTGGCTGGTCCGTGATGTACAAAGGAAGCACAACGACCAGATATCTCCACGTACTAAGGCAACCTCACGTAGATTTTTTCCTTGACCATACACAAAATGTCCACCGTACAGACCAGTCACTTAGCACCAAAAACCATGAGAGTGGTTTTCCCACTATTACTAGGATCTCAAAGGACTATCCTAACCGTCCATCTGTGTGTGGATTCGAGCCGGCTACTCACACCTCCTTGGATGCTTTGACTTTTAGGCCAGGCTTAACAAGCCAAAGATTCGCATTGGTTCTCGTAAAACACGACCGTACCCAAATTCTAGTTCCTAAAATGCCCCAAGTTTTCGACGTGGGGCTGAGTTGTGAAGACTGCTATCGGTACCTTTTTTTTTCCTTCCGGGTCACTTGACTGTATTGCTACTAGGAGACGAAAATGATTATCAACAATTTTAGATTTATAAATTAACAAAAAAAGAATCCATGCATTAAAATGAAATTATGACCAATTTTTTTACCAATACATTATCAAGAGTTTTAGGATATATTTACTAAGAAATATACGGATTCACAAACTAACAAGAATCTTTTTAAATCATGCAGTAGCAAATACACTTCAACCATGCATTAACTACAATTTGTTTATCAAGATTTTCTGGGTTTACGTATCAACAAAAAATTTCTTTTTATTAACATTACAAAATTATCTGATGCACTAACATTTTTTCTTGGAGAGATGCATTAACATAAAAATGGATTTTCCAGATCATGCAAGTTAAACAACAAACAATACAAAACGGATTTGTTTCGCTGTAAACAACACGTACATGAACATAGGGGGCTATTTTTTGGATTAGCATGTGAAACATCACTGTAAAAAGGACACGCACATCAACTGCATTTTGGATCCGGCATTTTTTTTGCTGGTTTGGAACCTGGATGTCAAGGGTGAAATAATCCATTCAGAAAATACGTACAAACATGTCCCGGATTTTTTTTTTAACTTTTCACTAAAACAGCTCGTCATAATTCTTCAGATCCATTTCAGCAAAGAATAAAAAAATATAGTGAAGCAACGGCAGCCCAATATCCATTTCTCCAGGAAAGGAACAGAAAAAGGATGGAATCCAGAATCAAGACGTAGTATCAAATAAAACTTTGGATTAGGGGATCCAACATGCATTTGTTTCACTCTAATGAACAGAGCACAGCTGCACCTTATTTTGGATTAGCATGCAAAAATCATAGGAGAAAACACACACACACATGAACTGTGAAGAATCGGTTGTATTTTTTGGCCCAAGAACAGAAACTTTAATCAATAAAAATTTCGGATTCATTTTTTAACCGTGTAGCTAAGAACAAGACAAACGCAGATTCGGTGTTTCCATATGTATCAACATACGTAGGATAATATTTGGAAAGAACATTAAGAAAGAATTACATGTTGAGCACAGCACATACGGGATGGGGACAAAAAAAAATTAACCAAAAAATGCAACATTCATAGATCCAAGATGGAGAGAAGAAAGATAAATAGAAATCTTAGATCCAGGACTAGGGAGCGTGCAAACGATTCAAGAAAATATCTCCAGCTTCAGATCCGGCTGGCCAAGAACTCAGATCCAAGAACTCCACGACCACATCTGGGCTATCCACAACCAGAGGACACCGGATGCGCCTCGTCCCTTCCACCGGTCGCCGGATGCGCTGTCCCTCTCCGCCGCCGGTCGCCGGATGCGCCGGTCGTGGAGATCCCTCGACGCGCAGGTCAGCGGTGCAGCCTCCCCCGAGCGCGCAGATCGCCGGTGCGGCCTCCCTCCGATCGCGCAGGGCGTCGCATCATGCAGTAGTGGAGGAGTGGAGGTGAGATGAAGCTATTCTTGGCACGTATGCTGCCATTGTTGGAGCTGCGTGTGTAAGAAAGAAAGGGGAATATAATTACTAGGAGGAAGAAGCTGAAAGAGATATGCCCAAACAGCCCCTCTACTTTCGGCCAGTGGGGGAGCAGGTTAATGACGCCAGATGGGATTTTCTAAGCTGAGTGTGGGCCATGGAGGGGAAGGGATCAGCTACGGACCTAACCCAGTCAAACTTGCCGCACGAATCTCCAACAGACTTGGGCGAGCCTGATAGGTCGTGGAGATCCTAGTAATAGTGGGGATGAATTTTCGAAAAACCATGCGTATGTACCAATCTGCATGTATCCCTCCACCTTGGACCAAGGCACGTAGATGGAAAAGGTACCGTACCATGTCATTTTTTTTTGTCGGCGCTAGATATTTCCGATCCAAACTTGGCTGTTACGTACTCCTCTCTACCCTATATTTTTTTTTAAATCCGACCAACCAGCCAATCTGTACTTTCCAAATTTGAAAGATGCCATAATTGCAGATCCACTCCTTCCTTCCCAACTGCCAGAACGTATAGAGCACCACAATCACGTGAGCGATCCCTGATTCACGTGTGATCTTTTTCTTTTGCTGTCCTCCACGCGGCCACACGGATGCAGAAACAAACTTTTTTTTGTCAATCGCCGCTACCAGATCCAATACGCTTCACCAATCCATGTACGCCGCCGCTCCTAGGATCCATCGCCACACAATCTCACGAAACAAAACCTCCTTTTTCTATACTTTCCTTGGACGCACACCAGGCGACGAAACGGATCCGGCACGAGGGGCTGATCCCGATCTGCAGCTCGATCTTCAACTGAACAAACCTCGCGGTGATCAACCTGGCGCTCTGATACCAAGATTAAATAGGCGAAAGGAACAACACTATGATGAGGGGGGGTCCATTGAACACGCTAAAGGGATGGCGACTCAGGCGACTCCACCCCCCTGACCTAGCCGCCGGCGATCTCCTATTCCCGGCGTCCACTTCCCTTCTCCAGCCTGCTACTTCACTCCTCCGCCGTCCTCCTCTCGGATGGCTCCCCCACGACCCCCTGCATGGATCTGGAAGGTAACATATTCTACCTCCAAAGATCTGGATCGGGGACGTGTCAAGTCTTATGATGGATCACTCCATCTCTGGATCAAAAAACCTTACCGTGACTGGATCTGCCTTAAGGATGCTAAGGGCAAAGCTTTGGTTGGGAGACACGTGATTATTGATGAAAATATTGATCTGGGGTTTAAGGTACGATTTCCAACCCACTGTGCCCTAGTTGGCGTATGCATGGTTTCTCCTACTACTCAGGTACCTGTCGGGATCCCTAAGTCTTTGGATCTAGTCAAGGAGTCAACCACACCTGGGGTTTCGATTACTCCAGACACTATTATTGCGGATAATGATTCCGACGAAATATCCACCTCACAAAATTGTGCTTCGGCGGTTTTTGATTCAATCTCTATGGGACTGGATTTTTCCCACGGATTTAAATTTGCTAAAGAGGTTGATCGTCTATTTTCATCAACGGTTCATCCAACTTATTATACGGGGCACTTTATTATGGTGGTATCTTTTGCACGTTCTTGCTTCCGTCTTAATAATGATTCAGTTGCTATCGCCCTAGAGGCTGTTATTGGAGGTTTTTGTGGCAGCCTAAAAGTTTCTCATCTTAATGATAGAACTTTTTCTTTCAATGTCTCCAATAAGCTGGTTGGTTTTCATATTTACAAGCTTAAGACATTTTCTTGTGATAAATTCAAGTGTGTGTTTAATCTCTGGGGTAGAGGAGGACCTCATTGGTTAAGTGAATTCAAATATTGGCAAGAGGAATGTAATAAGGAATGGACTCTTGTTAGTCCGAGCAAGAAGAAAATTCAACTTGGTTTGGATGCACTAAAGTTGCCAATGCCTCGATCTATTATCAAGACCAAAAGTTCTATTAGCAAGAAGCTGGTTTTCTCGGAATCTCTTAGCTATGATGCTTGCAAGGGATATTCTGAATCGTCTAATTCTTCGAGTATCACTTTTGGTTCTTTTACTTCTTTGGATTCTTCTACTCCAATTTCCTCCGTTTCATCAGAACCTGAGGTTGTGGAAGACACTGGTCAATTAGGGCTGGCTTCTGTTATTGATGACATGGCTTTCCGGTTCTGGAAATGTGCTAGATGTTTATCCATGCAGCACGATAAATCTAATTGTCACAGTAATATCAGATGTCGTAAATGCTTTCATTATGGACATGTTGAAAAGAATTGTTTAAGCAGCAAAGCCCAAATTTGGGTTCCAAAAAATAAGTTGTCTTCGTGTCCGTCTGGGAGTACTCAAGCGTCGCCCGTGGCCGTTACGCATTCCACTCCTCCACTCCCTGACATAGCCTCCACCACCTGTCGGTTAACCCCCACCTCTGTTCTCGGCGAAAACTCCACGAAAACCCCAATGGCGAACTTCGAGCTCAATCCGGGGAGGTGGGTTCCTCAGGGATTCCAGGTCGTCGACGGCGGGCCTACACGGCTGCCCCGTTCCTTCTACACGCCTGCTGTTCCCCCTTCCAGAACTCATGAAGCTTTCTGCGTCGCCATTATCGAACCAGAGCAGTTGCCAGAGGAAGAGCAGTTCTGGAGGCTTCAGGTTCGTAACTACATCGAGCAAACTCTTCAGAGAGTTGTAGAGGATACACAGCCATGTCTTTTTGGTACTGGACTTTTTAAGATGCATAGCGCTGCTGCGCGTACCGCCTTGGTTCAGAATGGACCGTATGAGTTGCAGGAGAACATCTTTGTGCGGTTTGTTAACCATGACAACCGCACGCAATTGCACAGATCTGCTTTTGGTACTCGTACCGGATGGATTATGCTGTTGGGAGTACCTTATGACTTCCGCAATGAGAGGGATCTTGCCAATGCAGTTGCTCCTTTTGGAAGATTTCATCATTGGCATCACCTCGACGGTGTCCTGGACAGGACCCTTGTTTATGTCACCTTCATCTCACCACAGCTCGTTCCAAGAGACATTGTCTTTGGAAATTTCAGTTCTTTGGGCGCTGCCAGGGAGTCATGGACTGCACCCTGTTATATTTTATCTGCTGAATTTAATGAAGTGATGCCTCCTGATGAGGATCAGATGCCTTTGGATGGGAATCCCCATCCTATGCCTGGACACATGCATGAGGACCATGGCAATTTTGGGTTGCCACAGTTTCCAGAACTTGGCTGGAATGATCAACCACCTGCTGCTTGGCAAGTTTTTCCAGAGCAGCAGCCACAAGACGATGTTATGGAGGACCAAGCCCCTGCTTGGCAAGTTGGAGGCTGGGACCACCTCCTACCCCAGCATGAGTCCAACTCTACAATGAGCTCTGATTCTGACAACTCTGTCAATCAGAATGTTTTGATGGTCAACATGCTGCAGGTTCACACTGCCACTGCTGCACCCAATGCCCCTGGTCTCTTTGCCTGGCCATGGGTTCAGTCAAATGCCCACTTGTATGGGCCTACCTTACCCCCTTCGATGCAGTGGGATAAGCTGTTGTCCAAATTGGTTCCCTTTTTGTGCTTGTCTTCTACCAGGCCCAGTGGGCTCTCCCCTAGCCCATTCACTATGATATCAGATGCTTCTGTTCCTTTTAAGGGGAAAATTTTTCAGTTCAATGCCAAGAGAAGATTCTTCAAGGCACAGAGGACTGACAGAAATCTATACCTGGAGGATTCCTCTAGTACATCTGGACCACTGCCCTCTGCTACTATTGAGGAAATTGATTCCTCCACTCCAACTGCTTCTGCTGTCACCGCAAGGAAAAGAAGGAGGTGCAAATTAAGCACCCCATCTGTGGAATCTTCTGTCAGGCGTAGTACTCGACAGGCTGCACTGAGTAATGGCTTCAGGTTGGTGGCCATGCAGGAAAACCCACAGCCCAGGAAGAAGCCAAGGTCTGCTAGACCTCAAGCTGACAGTAGTTCTGTCACTCCCCACACTCCTATTGTGACTCTCCAGCAGGTGGGGAGAGCTCTTGAGATTGCAGAGGAAGAGCTCACTAAGGACAAGCTTGATGCTGATCCTGATTCTCCAAAAGACCAAGGAAATTAATGTTAGACAAAATTTTATGTATTGTCTTTTGGTCTGGATTTCTAATGTTTTATCTTATCACCTCCTGGAATTATAGTTATGTAATGGATCTATTTCCCAAGTGTTTATCTCTGAACCTGATAGGCCCCTATTATTGTTACTCTGCTTTGATGAATGGTGTTCGTTTGGTAGCTGGCTGGTCTAGCTATTTTGTTCCTTTTATTATCTTTGTCAATGGATAATACACCACAATTTTTATTGGATTGGAGAGTGATGGATTGGAATATCAGAGGCTTAAATGATAAAAATAAGAGAATTCTGGTTTATAACAAAATTGAAGAGAGCCAATGTGCAGTTATCTGCCTGCAAGAAACTAAGTGTGAAAGTTTTGATCACAGTTTTATTAGATCCTTTTGTCCAAAAAGGTTTGACAAATTTGTCTTCTCTCCTTCTGTGGGAGCTTCTGGTGGAATTATTGCTCTATGGAATAGTTCCATTTTTGATGGAGAATTGATTGATTGTTTCAAGTCTGCCATTCAGATTAATTTTACCTCAAAACATAATCTCTTTACATGGACTTTGGTTACTGTTTATGGTCCCTGTAGTGGCCCTGACAGGGACTTCTTTGTTCAATGGCTTTTTGATTTATCAATTCCTACTTATGAAAATTGGTTGATAGTGGGAGATTTTAATTTTATTAGATCAGTGGAGAACAGGAACAAACCTGGAGCTGATATGAATGATATATTCATTTTCAATGAAATTATTAGTCATCTAGGCCTGATTGAATTGCCTTTAAAAGGTAGATCCTTTACTTGGTCTAATATGCAAGATCAACCTCTGCTTGAGCAACTTGATTGGTTCTTTACTAGCACTTGGTGGACTTTGAACTTTCCTAACACTTTGGTTATGCCCTTGGCTAAGTCAACATCTGATCATGTGCCATGTGTTATTTCCATATCCACCAACATTCCTAAAGCTCAGATTTTTCGATTTGAAAATCACTGGATACATCAACCTGGTTTTATGGATCTTATTGCTAGAGTCTGGAAGTGGCCTGTTAGGAAGATTAATATAGCGGCCACTATTACTGCTAAATTAAAAAACATCAGACATGAGCTCAAGATATGGGGTAGAAATCTTTCAAACTTGAAGCTATTAATTGCTAAATGCAATAAGGTGATTTTAATCTTGGATACTCTGGAGGAGGAGAGAAACCTCAGTAGACCTGAATTCAATTTCAGAAACATTGTTAAAGCTCACTTGCAAAAGTTGCTGTTATCTCAGTCTGCATATTGGAAGAATAGATGCACTATCCGTTGGGTGCAACTTGGTGGTGAAAATACTAAATTTTTCCATGCTAAAGCTACAGAGCGTTATAGATTTAACACTATAGCTGAAATTAAAAACGAGGAAGGTGTATCTTTAATAGATCATCATCACAAGGCAGCTGCTTTTTGGACTTGTTTCAAGAACAGAATGGGAGTCTCCTCTGTCACATCACAACTTTTAGATCTCTCCAATATCCTACATCCAACTGTTAGTTTACAATGCTTGGTTGAGCCTTTTACTACAGAAGAGATTACTTCAGTTATGAAATCCCTTAAGACTGATAGAGCACCAGGCCCTGATGGTTTCAATGGACTCTTTGTTAAAAAATGCTGGGAGGTGTTAAAGGAAGATTTCACAAAGCTCTGCCATGATTTCCATTCAGGGAATTTATCTTTACAAAGTATTAATGACTCATATATCACTCTTATCCCAAAATCAAACTCTCCTGAAACTGTCAATGATTTCAGACCTATCTCCTTGACTAATACTTGTCTCAAATTTGTCACCAAGCTTATTGCTAATAGGTTGCAAAATGTGATTTGTGATACAATTCATGATAACCAATATGGTTTTATTAAGGGAAGAACCATCCAGGATTGCCTTGCTTGGTCTTTTGAGTTTCTGCATCAGTGTCAACAGTCCAAAAGAAAAATTGTGGTTCTCAAGATTGACTTTGAAAAAGCCTTTGACACTTTGGACCATGATGCCATTATACAAGTCCTAAAATTTAAGGGGTTTCCAGATTTATTCCTCAATTGGGTAAGAGAAATTTTAGCATCAGGTTTTTCTTCTGTTCTACTCAATGGAATACCTGGGAAGAAATTTCATTGCAAAAGAGGAGTTAGACAGGGAGATCCTTTGTCTCCACTTCTTTTTGTTGAAGGAGCTGATTTATTACAGAGTTTAGTAAACAAAGCGTACTCTGATGGTCTACTTTCCTCTCCTATCCCAGTCCGTAAAGATTTTCCTATAATTCAGTATGCTGATGATACTATTGTGGTGCTTCCAGCATGTGCCAAAGACCTGGATGTTTTCAAGGATATTCTCAACACTTATGCTGCTTTTACAGGCCTGAAAATCAATTTTCATAAATCATCTATAATTCCTATCAACTTAACTGCTGAGGAAGCTAATGCTCTGGCTGAACTTTTCCAATGCAAAACTGGGTCTATGCCTTTCACTTATCTAGGCTTGCCTATGGGTACCACTAAACCCACTATCAAGGATTTCTCTCCTTTGATTGATAGAGTTGAAAGGAGACTTTCTGCCACCTCCTCTTTTTTGTCATATGGAGATAGACTGGTGCTAGTGAATTCTGTGTTATCATCCTTGCCAACCTATTATATGCTTTCTCTTGTTATTCCTACTGGTGTCATTGAGGTTATTGACAGAGCAAGAAGGCATTGCTTGTGGAGTAAAAGAGGAAAGGAAAAAGCTCAATCACTTGCAGCTTGGCATATGGTGTGCAAACCAAAGAAAAAGGGAGGACTGGGAGTAATTAACTTGAAAATCCAGAACTCTGCCCTTTTATTAAAACATCTTGATAAACTTTATAATCAGGAAGCCTTGCCTTGGGTGCAACTTGTTACTGATGCTTACTATTATAAGGCTGTTCCTCATGCTGTGGTTGAGTCTGGTTCTTTTTGGTGGAAAAATATATTGGCATTATCTGGGAGTTACAGGAACTACACTACATGCTGTGTGGGCAATGGTTTCACAATATTGTTTTGGGAAGACAAATGGCAGCCTCAACCTCTTAAGATAACCTTCCCAAGACTTTTTTCTTTTGCCAAAGACAAATTTCAGTCTGTAAATGATTTCCTGCTTGGCACAGATTGTCTCCAGAACTTTGCTTTACCCCTGTCAGTTCAAGCAAATGAAGAGCTTAGGTTATTGAAAGGCATGATTGGTCATTTTACATTGCAACTTGGTATTACAGATCAATGGAAGAGCCCACATTCTAGTGGCAGATTACGTCCTAGCTCATTTTATAAACACCATTTTTCTGATGTCCCTGATGATCCAATTTCTTTTGCAATTTGGAGGAGCAAGTGTCAATCTAAGCATAGATTTTTTGCTTGGCTTATCCTGCATGATAGAATTAATACCAGGGACATGTTAATTCGACGACATTGGACCATTAATTCATCATCTGATTGTGTCCTGTGCCCTGACCATGTTCTTGAGGATTGGAGACACTTATTTTTCAATTGTACATTCAGTACAAGGATTTGGAACTACTTGCAGATTCCTTGGATACCTGGCACACCATCTTATGCTATCATGTATGCCAGAAAGCATTTTGCTGGTTCTTGTTTTGTGGAGATTGTGATCCTGGCTTGCTGGTGCATCTGGAAGCAAAGGAATGGATGGATCTTCAAGAACATCAAGCCAACTTTCAGAGGTTGGAAGGCCCTGTTTACACAGGAAGTCACTCTGCTTAAGTACAGGGTGAAGAGTGCAGACTCTGTTTTTTTGACATCATGGATTAATTCACTCCCATAATCTTCTTGTACATATTGTACATTTGTAAATAACTTTTTTATTTATTTAATAAATGGGGGGCTGTGGGGGTTTCCCCCACAGTAATGGTGTCAAAAAAAAAATAGGCGAAAGGGCAAAGGCGGTGGAGCTCCTGGGGCCCCACACCCATAGCTGGCGCGGCTAGGGGGGCCACGCCACCCTATGGTGTGCCCCCCGGTGCCCGTCTTCGACTCTTCTTCGGTGTTCTATATGCTTCCGGGGAAAATAGGCACTTCGGGCTTTGTGGGGTCCAATTCCGAGAATGTTTCTAGAACAACTTTTCTAGAAACCAAAAACAGCAGAAAACAGGGAACTGGCACTTGGCATCTTGTTAATAGGTTAGTCCCAGAAAACGTATAAAAATGCTATAAATAAGGGAAAAAACAAGTAGCAATTGGCATAATATGATCATGGAGCATCAGAAATTATAGATACGTTGGAGACGTATCAGGGTCATCCCGTGGCCTCGGGCATAGCCTCTTGTCGCCTCTTCGCCTATAAATTCACTTCAAACCTATGAACGCCGGGGACGGAGAAATTTTCCACGAAACAGATACAAAGGCGTTGTCACCTCAAAAGTCCAATCTAGGGCTTTTGGAGTCCTTCTCTAGCACCCTGCCGGAGAGAGGGATCGTCACCGGAGGCCTCTACGTCGCCATGTTTGCCTCTGGACAGATGTGTGATTAGTTTATCCCGAGACTACGGGTTCATAGCAAGTAGCTAGAGGGTGTTCTCTCCACTTTGTGCCACCATGTTTAGATCTTTTGAGCTGCCCTACATGATCAAGATCACCGTTATGTAATTGCAACATGTTGTGCTTGGTGGGATCCAATGAATCATGAGATTATTATTATTTTGTTCATACCATATTGAGATGCTTCGGTTATATATTTAGAGAGTTTTAATATTGTATTGAAATGCTCTCTCGTGTGTATGATTACCTTGGCCAAGTTATTGTATGCACCTCCAAGAGAGGGCCTATATGTTAGATAGTGGGTTCATGTCTCCTTTGACCTGCGCACGAGTGACAGAAACGTGCGGGAGGGAGGTGTTGTTGCCACTAGGGAGAAAACAACAGTGTTCTCGTCCACGGATGATAATTATTGCTTACATTACGTATTTTTTTAACGCATTTGCCTGTTGCACACAAGCAATAATTTCGTTGTTGTAACTTAATATCAGCGAGATTTGCTGGATTGATGTCTAAAGATGGACTTTTAGTAATAGATGATGTCGGATGTCAGTCTATTTTTCTTGACGTAATGCCTACAATGTTAGAACACGTTAACTTTATATCTTCATAATAGTATTGTTGTACTTTCATGATTTATCAATTTCCCAACTGTTATTTGTTTACCCAACATGTTTATTGTTCTTAGGAGAGACACCACTAGTGAAACTATGGCCGTCGGTCCTATTTTCCTCATTGATTACAACCTCGTTTACTTGCTTTTTATCATCACTTGCTTGCTGGTCTGTTTTAATTTAATCATCTCCAACCATTCCATACAATTAATTCTATAGTTTTCAGCAAGACGGGAAGATTGACAACATTCTTGGAAAGTTTGGAGCAAGAGAGAGTTTGTGTTTGTGTGCAGGTCCACATTTGTTGAAGCGCCAGACAACAAGAAACCTACTAAGGTACTTTGAAGTCCTACTGGATTGATAACCATGGTTCCATAACTGGGGGAAAATACTGCTACGCTTCATCATACCTTCCTTTTGGGGTCTCCCAACGAACGTGTGGTCTCACGTTAGCACTCATCTTCTTCTATTCGTTTGTTCCTCTATGGCATCGACTGCTTCAGCCGCCTTGATGGAGATCGCCCTGAGCCCCTACCCTAGGGGGGAGGGGTCATTTGCGCCTCTCCCTGCTCCTCACGACCCTTTTTGCGGCTCACCACTGCCAGCACAATGGCTATTTGTTTAAGTATGAGAACAATGGTTGTTTGATTTATATGAATAATATATTTTATCGTCACATACCTATGAAGAATTGTTTATTTCTTTTGAATCTTGATAGTATTGATACACATATTTATAATGTGAATCCAAAAGAATTAAGATGAATGATGATATTGCTACATACATGTGGCATTGCCGCTTAGGTCATATTGGTGCTGAACGCATGAAGACGCTCCATTCCGATGGACTCTTCACTTGATTATGAATCATTTGAGACATTTGAACCATGCCTTATGGGCAAGATGACTCTAACCCCGTAGTCCGGCACAATGGAGCGGCGCGACGGATTTGTTGGAAATTATACATACTGATGTGTGCGGTTGAATGAGCGTGTCAGTGCGTGGTGGATATCATTATCTTGTCACTTTCATAGATTATTTAAGTAGATATGTGTATATTCACTTAATGAAACACAAGTCTGAAATATTTGAGAAGTTCAAAAAAATCAGAGTGAAGTGGAAAACCATCATAACATAAAGATTAAATTTTTACGATTCAACCATTGAGGTGAATATTTGAGTTATTAGTTTGGCATGCTTATAAAACAATGTGGATTAGTTGCACAACTCACACCTGCCGGAACACCACAACATAATGGTGTTTCCGAACGTCATAATCATACTTTATTAGATATGGTCCATTGGATGATCTCTCTTACAGACTTGCCACTATTATTTTAGGGTCATGCACTAGAAACAGCTGCATTCACTTTAAATAGGGAACCATCTAAATCCGTTGATAAGACACCGTATGAATTATGGCTTGGAAACAAACCTAAACTGTCATTTCTAAAAGTTTGGGGATGCGATGTTTATGTGAAGAAGCTTCAACCTGATAAACTCGAACCCAAAGCGGGAAAATGCGTCTTCATAGGATACCCTAAAGAAACAATTGCGTACACCTTCTATTAAAGATCTAAAGGCAAGGTTTTCGTTGCTAAGAATGGTTCCTTTTTTGAGAAGGAGTTTCTCTCAAAAGGTGTGAGTAGTAGGAAGGTAGAACTCGACGGGGTTATTGAACCTTATCTTCTTGGAATGACGAGTAGTGCAACGCCGGAAGTTGTTCCAGAGCTGACTCCACCAGTTGAGAAGGAACTAATGATCAAGATCATGCAACTCCGGAAGAGGAAACTAATGTAATTTGGATGTCGGTTAGGGGACGTACAGCTCCCGGACTGTACGGTAATCTTGTCTTGAATTTCATGGTAGATGGAAACGATGAGCCTACGACGTATGATGAAGTGATGATGAGCCCAGATTCCAACAAATGGCTAGAAGACATGAAATCCGAAATGGGATCCATTGACAAAAACCAAGTGTGGACTTCGGTGGACTTACCCAATGACCGCAAGGCCGTGGAGATCAAATGGATATTTAAAAAGAAAACTGATGGTGATGGTAATGTGTCAGTCTATAAAGCTCGACTTGTCGCAAAAGGTTTTCGAAAAATTCAAGGACTTGACTACGATGAGAATTTCTCACCTATAGTGATGCTAAAGTCTGTTTGGATTATGTTAGCAGTTGCTGCATTTTTTTGATTACAGAATCTGGCAGATGGATGTCAAAACGACATTCCTTAATGGTGACATTGATAATAGTTGTATATGATGCAACCCAAAGGTTTGACAAGGTGTGCAATTTTAAGCGATCCATTTATGTACTCAAGCAAGCATCTCGGAGTTGGAACCTCCGTTTTGATAAGGTGATCAAAGTGTTTGGATTTATCCAAACTTATGGAGAAGTTTGTATCTACAAGAAAGTGAATGGGAGCTCTGTAGAATTTCTAGTACTATATGTGGATGACATATTGTTGATTGGAAATGGTATAGAACTTTTAAAAAGTGTAAAAAGTTATTTGAACAGTAGTTTTTTTATGAAGGACCTTGGTGAAGCAGCTTATATATTAGGCATGAAAATCTACAAGGATAAATCAAAACTCTTAATTGGACTTTTGCAAAGTACATATCTTCGACAAGATTTTGAAGAAGTTCAGAATAGATGAAAATAAGAAAGGGTTCCTACCCATGTTACAAGGCAAGACATTGAGTAAGACTCAAAGTCGAGCTACAACAGAAGATAGAGAAATAATGAATAAGATTCGCTATGCCCCAACCATAGGTTCTATCATATATGCTATGTTATGTACAAGACCGGATGTGGCACATGCTATTAGTTTGACTAGCAGGTACCAATCTGATCCAAGTTTGAAACACTAAACGGAGGTCAAGAATATCTTTAAGTATCTGAGAAGGGCTAGGGATACGTTTCTCGTGTATGGCGTTGAAGAAGATCTCGTCGCAAGATGTTATGTCAATGCTAGCTCCGACACCAATCCGGATGAATTTAAGTCATAGTCCGGGTACGTATTTGTTATTAATATAGGAGGGGTTCCAAACAATCCTTGGTAGCGGGGTCGTCAACAGAAGCAGAATATGTTGTTGCCTCGGAGGCAACGTGGGAAGCAGTTTGGAAGAAGGAATTCATATCTGAAATAGGTCTGGTTCTCAGCGTTGGATCCAATGGTTATCTATTGTGACAACAATGGTTCCACAGCCAATGCTAAAGAACCAAGATCTCACAAGAATTTCAATCATATCAAGCGCCAATATTACTCCATCTATGAGCATGCCAAGGATGGAGATATAAATATTTGCAAAGTACACACGGTTCTGGATGTGGTAGACCCATTGACTAAACCTCCCTCAAGGGAAAAACATGATCAACACTAGAACTCCATGGGTGTTAGGTTCATTACATTGTAATATTGATTATAGCCCCTAGTGCAAGTGGGATACTCGAGGGAATATGCCCGAGAGGCAATAATAATATGGTTATTTCCTTACTTCATGTTTATGATAAATGTTTATTTCTCATGCTAGAATTGTATTAACCAGAAACGTTGATACATGTGTGTAATAAACAAACAAGAGTTCCTAGTAATGCCTCTCGTTTAACTAGCTCGTCGATTAATTCATGATCAAAGTTTCCTGATCATGAACATTGGATATTGTTAATAACATGATCATGTCATTGGGAGAATAATGTGATGAACATAGACCCAAAATAAGTATAGTAATACGATCAAGTCATTAAGTTTATATTGTTATATCATACATACGAAGTGACCATAATCCTTAGACCATGAGATCATGTCAATCACTAACACCAGAAGAGTGCTTTGATGACATCAAACGTCACACCATAATAGGGTGACTATAAAGGTGGCGTTGGGTATTTGCAAAGTACTAGTTGAGGCTCATTGATAAAGTGTGGGATTTTTCCATCCAAATGACGGAGAGATATACTCTGGGCCCTCTTGGTGATATGACATCGACACTGCCTGCAAGCACGTGACTAGGTCACAAGGATGTCATATCACGGAACGATTAATAGAGTACTTGTCGGTAATGAGATCGAACTAGGTATGGTTGATACCAATGATCGGATCTCGGACAAGTAAAATATCGCGAGACAAAGCAAATTGGTTACGACGTTATGGTTCACATGATCACAAGCTTTATCATTGAATATGTAGGAGCCATCACAGATCTCCAGGTCCCGCCGTTGATTATTGATCGAAGAGGTGTCTCGAACACACTTAAGGTATGACGACGCATTTGAGAGTATACAAAATATTGGAGAAAGTTTTGGACAACACCGAAATTGTTTCGGGTAGTTTTGAAATAGTTCAAGGGGATTTTTGTCGAATGGTTGTTAACAGAATTTAAAAATGACTCATGGGGTTATGTGTTAATGTTTGTTAATGGAATTAACAAATATTAAAATAAAGAAATAAAAATATTTTATTTATTGATTAAGAAAAATCTTTGAGATTTTTTTACTGGAGATTAAAGTGGTGCGAGTGGAGCCTCCACTCACATGAAGGGAGGGAGAGGTGGGGGCAACCATGCTTGTCTGCACAGCCGCGGGGGAGGGAGGAGGTGGTGCTTCCTCATGCTGCTGGAGTTCCCGGTGGATCCTCTACTTCTGCTGCCTCGCTGGATCGAGGGAACGAAGGATGTCATCAAGATGTACGTGTGACCCATTGCGGAAGCGCTGCTGGATTGCAGCGCACACCTTCACGATCTTGAGATCGACGAGTGTTCGACTACATCACCTGTCGGATATACACCAAATAGGGGTATAGAAGATGGTAGATAAAGTGCCGGATTACCAGGGTGGCCTAAGTGGTAGTGGGCTCAGGCCCATTAGGCGGCCCAGTAACCCGACGCACAGAAGCTGGATTCTAGAAGAACCCGGATCACGGCCCAGGTGATCTGGCTTGGAGGAGAAGACGGATTCCTTGCTTTCCAAGTTACAAGTTACCGTAGTCCTCTAGGTTTCCTATTCTGTAAGCCCTAATCCGGCTATTATATAAAGCCGGACGGGAGATAGATAAAACAAGGAACGAATAACAGTGAAGCTCTACGCCAACTCGCCGAGAAGCTCATCCTCGTCGAGTAGCTTAGATCTAAACCCTCACATTGTAACCCTGTTTACGGGCTTTAGTCCCGATTAGTGAGAAGTGCAGGAGTAGGCACGTCGTACTGTCGCGACGTACCGAACCTGGGTAAATCCTGTGTTCTGTGTTCACTACGCGATCCCGTTACCCCACGTCTCTACCGTAGTCTCATGGCACCCCCATCTATGAAAACTACTACGATGTCTCGACAGTTGGCGCCCACCGTGGGGCTGACGACGTCAGGCGTAAAGTTCCGATCGGGGATACTTGGCGGAATCGGAAGATCAATCACTGTCGGAAGCTTGGAGTTCGACAACGACGTCGGGCGCTTCCTCGACAACGGATCCTACATACCGGTGCAAAACCACCTAGTAAGTGCCTGCGTGTTACCGATAGGATCTGCTAACATCTTTATCGGACTAACTGCAGAAGCAATGGGGTTTTGCGGTGGAAGCAAATTTATCCCACCCTCCCTATACCCAGTCGAAGATGACTATGATACCGGATTCTGCTCAGATCGCCGACAAAAAAGTGACTTACACTTCATCGGCATGGTGCAGTCCGCAGTCGCTGAAAACACGGATGACGGAAATCCCGTGCAAGAGGCAGACAACAATACACCCGTCGCAGAGACGGAAGATCCGATACCCGTCACAGAGACGGAAGACCCCACATCCACGGATGTGGAAGATCTGACATCCGTCAACAAGACGACGAACTCGGAAGCTGACTCAGTTTTAGCCGCTATCGAGGCAAGATTAGAGTCGGAAACTGGATCGGACGATTTCGATTCCGAAGATGAGGACGACTTCGAAAAGAAAGTTAAGTCCTTTCAAGAGGGATTCCATGAAGTTCTAATGGCGAAACCGGCTGATACCACGGACGCCGACAGCCAGGAAAGCCCTAAAACCCCTCCGCCAGAGGAAGAGAGAGAAGACGGAGAAACTTCTCTAGTATTCCCCAATGTCAAGGAGATGACGGAAGATGAACCTGTCAAAAAACCTCCCTCTTCCAAGAAAAAGCACCGTGCTGCTAAGAAACTCCAATACAAAATCCGGAAGAAAAAATCAGCCGATCTCGCTGATGAAAACCTGGAAGTAGGAGATGCTAGCAGAACGAAGCCTGCGGAGAAGAAATCCAAAGAAATCACTGCTCCGCCAATGACGGAACAGGAAGAGCAAGAGCTATTGCAAACACCAGTGGGACCAGACGAACCCCCTGAGATGCTGGAAGCCAGGAGGCAAGCTTTCCAACGGCAACAGCAACATCTACTCAGATCTCGGCAACATCTCCAACAAACCCATAATGACATCAAAATCATGAAGGAAGAAATAGAGGAGTACGAGAGAAAGAATAGATCCGCGTTAAAACCTACTAGGTTACCCGGAATCGCAAGACCGGAAGAACTGCCGCCAAAAGAAAGGTTCCATAACCCATCTTGGCAAAAGCAGGTAAACGGCAAAGATGCCAAGGGCGAACCAATATACAAGACCGCAGCAGAAAACACGGAAGCAGCGTTCGCGATTCTTAACAACGATCTGTACTCCAACGGGGAAAAACTCCAAGGGGTGTATGCTTTCCTAGGAAAGGCATTGCAACAACAACAGCGCGCCCAAGAGCGATCAGGGAGGCTGCACGATAACTCCGCCCTATGCAAAACAGCTACTTGCGCTGCTGGAGCACCTGGACCGGAAGAACCCGGGGATTCAGACAACTCAAAAGATAAAAAAGAGGATCCGAGAAAAGACAAGAAAAACCCCGACAACCGGGATGCAGCGTCTAGGACCGGGTCCCATCTCCCGAAAAATGGACATAAACCCCATGATCGGGAAGACAAACACCGGAACGACGGCAAAATAATGCCACCTCCGAGAAACCCAGCTGAGAAAGCTGGAAGATACGATATACCTCACAGGCGTGAGAGATCCCGGACACCTCCTAAGGACAAAGAAAGGCACAGGAGCAGAACTCCGCCTAATCCAAAAGGGTGTGACCACGGAAGAGACAGAAATAACCCCGGAAAAGCGCGTGCGTGCAACAATGGAAGAGAAAGGAGCAGATCCCCTTCTGTCCATTCAGCCGGAAGATATTCTGCACACATTGACAGAGCAGAAAAGGATGATCTATACTTTGGTCCTAAGTGTTTTACTGACATGATCCGAAGAATAACGGTGCATTCTGGCTTTGCCAAGGTCGGTCCAACGTACCAGAAATACACCGGCAGCACAAACCCGGATACCTGGATCTCGGATTACTATACAGCCGTCCAGATCAACAATGGGACAGACTTGGAAGCTATCAAGTTTCTTCCCCTAATGTTGCTGGACGGAGCCAGAGATTGGATCAATGGATTACCATCAAGAACTGTCGACAGCTGGGACGATATGGCTAGAGTATTCACTCAGCATTTCCGGGGAACGTACAAACGCCCGAACAGCATCAACCAGCTAAACCGTTGCACGCAATTTGAGGATGAACCATACGTGGATTTCATCTCCAGATGGACAGCAATGAAGAATAGTTGCTCTGGAGTAACTGACGTACAAGCAATGCATGCTTTCGTCAATGGCCTAAAACCCGGACTCGTACCGTTCATGGTTGGTTCCAAAAAGCACAAAGACCTCGGATCTATGCTTACAACCGCCAATGAGCATGCTGCAGCCGAAGACGACATCAGAGCAGGAGGAGGCAATATCGAATCACTGATACTTGCCAAGAAAACCCCTCGTTCTGACAAAAAAGGAACTCCAGAAACAACGACGAAACCCAAAGAGGTCAACATAGCCTTTGGAGGAGAAAAGGGAAACAAGTGGAAAGGACGCAACCCAGATCCAATCAACTACACTCCAGAGGAGTGGGAGAGGATTAAGTCGGAACCTTGTGTTCACCACTCGCAATTTGGGAAACCCACCCATACAAACGCGCAATGCCGGCTGAATAAGCACATGAAAGGTAGTGCAGGATCCGGAGGTAAGGGGAAGGGTTCCAAAAGGAAACCCGCCAAACAAAAGCCAGAAGCTGACAAAGAAGACAGTGAATCGAACACTGACGAAAAAATCCAGGAACAACAGCGTAAGGGCGAACCCAAATTTCCGAGAGTTGATGGAGAAGCAATGTTAACTTTCTTAGCAACCCCATCAGCAAAGGTGGCCAAAAGAACACTTCGAGAAATAAATGCGATTGTTCCGGCAACCCCGAAATTCTTGAAGTACTCCAACACACCGATAATCTGGGATCAGTCTGATCATCCCGGAAATATCCCTGAACCCGGCACACAAGCTCTTGTTGTAAGCCCTATTGTTCAAAACACTAGGCTAAGAAGAGTGCTGATGGATGGAGGATCCAGCATTAATATAATGTACCTGGATACACTGAAGCATCTGAAGATTTCCGAGTCTCAGCTCAACTACAGCAACATACGCTTCCATGGCATTGTTCCTGGCAGGCAAGCACGATCCCTAGGAGAAATTTCCCTAAATGTCACCTTCGGAGACAAAGATCACTTCCGGCAGGAAAAAGTATCCTTCGAAGTAGTGCCGTTCGAAAGCGTGTATCACGCAATACTCGGACGTCCAGCTTTCGCCAAATTTATGGCAAGATCTTGTTATATCTATAACAAGCTGAAGATGCCAGGACCCAAGGGAGGAGTAATCACTATAGACGGTGATTTCAAGCTGGCAAACGAGTTGGAAAAAGAAAACGCCCTTTGCGCTCAGAGAGTCATAGCAAAGGAAGAACTGAAGGAATTAGCCAAGGAGGTATCGCCGTCAGAAATGCCGGCAGGAAAAGAAACCCGGAAGCCAACAGATAGCTTCAAGGCGTCCGAGAATACAAGACAGGTAATCCTAGATCCCAAAGATCCGACAAAATTTGTCGTCGTAGGGACTGGGATGACTGACAAATAGGAAGGCGAGCTCATCAAGTTCCTCCGTGAGAACTGGGATATTTTTGCCTGGTGTCCAGCTGACATGCCAGGTGTACCCAGGGAACTTGCTGAGCACCAACTCAAGGTTATTCCTGGATCAAAACCCGTCAAACAAGGTCTCCGTCGATTTGACGGAAGAAGACGGAAGGCTATTGGCAAGGAAATTATCCGGCTTTTAGCAGCGGATTTCATCAAGGAAGTAATCCATACTGACTGGTCCGCAAATCCGGTATTAGTACCGAAGAAAGACACCACTGCTCTTAGAATGTGTATAGATTACACAGGTTTGAACAAGTTGTGTCCAAAAGATAGGTTCGCGCTACCGCGAATCGATCAAATAATAGACGCCACTGCAGGCTCTGAACTTTTATGCTTTTTGGATGCATACTCCGGGTACCACCAAATACGCATGAAAAAGGAAGATCAAATCAAGACTTCTTTTATAATCCCGTACGGGACGTACTATTATGTAACCATGCCGTTCGGCTTGAAGAACGCAGGTGCAACCTACCAGCGTTGCATGCAAAGTTGTTTGCATAGCCAGATTGGCAAAAATGTCCATGTTTACGTGGACGATATTGCTGTCGTAACCAAGGAAAAAGATACACTCCTTGAGGATTTGCGAGAAACTTTCGAAAACTTGCGCACCTACAAGATGAAGTTGAATCCATCTAAGTGCGTATTCGGGGATCCCTCAGGAAAACTTCTGGGTTTCATCGTTTCTCACAGAGGAATAGAAGTTAACCCGGAAAAGATCAAGGCAATCTTGAACATCACAAAACCTACCTGCGTCAAAGATGTCCAAAGATTGACGGGTTCTGCCGCAGCCGTCAGCAGATTTATTAGTCGGCTAGGGGATAAAGCCTTACCACTCTACAAGCTGCTGAAAAAATCCGACAAGTTCGAATGGACAGAAGAGGCCGATGCGGCGCTGACCCAGTTGAAGGAAACCTTGATAAAAGCTCCGATTTTGGCATCGCCAAAAGACGAAGAACCCATGTTATTATACCTTACGGCTACAAATCGGGTTATTAGTGCGGTAATCGTTGTGGAGCGGATAAAGGAAGAACAAAGCATACCAGATCAACATCCGGTATATTACATAAGCGAAGTTTTTTCCGAGTCAAAACAAAGGTACCCGCACTACCAGAAACTGGCGTATGGTGATTGCGCCATTACTTCCAAGGGCATTCCATAACAGTGGTTAGTAAAGCACCACTAGGAGACATTATAAACAATGCGGAGGCAACCGGCCGAGTAGCCAAATGGGGCATTGAGCTGGCAGCCTTCGACATCAAGTACCAGCCAAGGACGGCCATAAAATCCCAAGTTTTGGCAGACTTTGTTGCCGACTGGACGGAAGCAATGGAAAAAACACCGATGCCAGAGTCCGAGTATTGGATCATGCACTTTGACGGATCCAAGATGAAGGAAGGAGCTGGGGCTGGCGTAGTCTTAAAATCTCCTAAGGGAGACACAATGGAGTACGTGTTGCAAATACACTTCAACGCCAGTAATAACGTGGCAGAATACGAAGCTCTGCTTCATGGCTTGCATATTGCAAAAGAAATAGGAGTAAAGCGCATCTTGTGCTATGGCGACTCGGATTTGGTGCAGCATCAGCTCAACCAAACCTGGGACGCAAAAAGCCCTATAATGGCCAAATATCGGAGAACGGTAGACGAGTTCGCCATCTGTTTCTTTGGATTCGAGGTCCTTCACATCAAAAGGGAGGAAAATTGGAACGCGGATGCACTAGCCCGCATGGGATCAGAAAGGGTAAAAACCTTACCACCAGGGGTATTCGTTCAGCACTTACATGAGCCGTCCATAAAAGGTGGAGACGTTGATTACCCTCTGGCGTCTGAATCAATCAAAGTCATGCTCGTTAAGCCGGACTGGACAATTCCGTACTTAAACTTCTTAGTCAATCAGAAGTACCCGGAAGGAGCATACGAAGTCTTGCAAAGACAAATACAGCGTCGATGCAAAGGATACGCGGTAATTGACGGCTGCTTATACAAACGCAGTACTTCTGGAATTTTTCAGCGGTGCATCTCACCAGAAGAAGGAAGAGAAATACTGGAAGAAATCCATGCCGGCGATTGCGGACACCATGCTCAATCAAAAAGCATAGTCAAAAAAGCATTCCGCGCGGGTTTTTTTTGGCTAACAGCCAAGACAGATGCCGAGCATATAGTTAACACGTGTGCAGGGTGTCAATATTACGCTAAGCAGACCAATTTGCCGGCCCAAGCACTTAAAACTATTCCCATTACATGGCCGTTTGCGGTCTGGGGGCTAGATATGATGGGACCGTTCAAAACTGCAAGAGGCGGACTTACACATCTACTCGTGGCAGTAGATAAGTATACCAAATGGGTGGAGGCCAAACCCATCAAAAAGCTGGATGGTGCAACTGCCAGAAATTTCATCATTGATTTAGTAATGAGGTATGGCGTCCCACACAGCATAATAACTGACAACGGGACGAATTTCTCCATTGGAGAATTGGCAAAATATTGCCAACAAACGGGAATACGCCTAGATCTTGCATCTGTAGCGCACCCGCAATCCAATGGGCAGGTTGAAAGAATGAATAGCTCAATCCTGCAAGGAATACGCCCAAGACTCGAATCTCCTCTTCATAGAGCAGCTGGAGCATGGGTAGAGGAATTACCTTCTGTGCTTTGGAGTATTCGGACGACGCCAAATAGGTCAACTGGGCAAACCCCGTTTTTCCTAGTTTACGGTGCGGAAGCTATTCTTCCAACGGATATGATCCATGATAGCCCTAGAGTGCAGGATTTCGATGACTCAGATGCCGAAGAAGCACGACAGGACGCCGTCGATCTCTTAGAAGAGGAGCGAGAGCTTATGCTTCAAAGATCCGCCATTTACCAGCAAGGTTTGCGACGTTACCATAGTCGGAAAATCAGGCATCGTTCTTTTAAGGAAGGTGACTTAGTGCTGAGGCTGGTACAGCAAAGGAAGCACAAATTAGCCCCAGTTTGGGAAGGACCATTCGTCATAAGTAAAGCCATGAAGAATGGATCATATTATCTTGTCGATATTCGAGATACGGAAGATGATCCAGAAAAGCCGAATCGCAAAAGAAAGAGAAAAATAGATGATGAGCTAGGAGAGACAAAAAGGCATTGGAGCATCCAGCAGTTACGTCCCTTCTATACTTAGTTCAATCTCTATGTAAACATCTTTTTAGATCATGAAATAAGGAAGTCGGAATTTTGATATCCATGTTTTTACAAGTTCATTATAGTACAAAACATGATTCCATCTTATCTATTTCCCAATGATCTTACAAAATACTCAATGTTAACCCGAATTGTGCCTGCGTGCTCGGTGTTTAAAAGCTGAATGATTCGGTCTTCCAACGGTTAAAGGAAACTAGGATTGTGCCTGCGTGCCCAAGTTTCAAAAAATTCCTTACCTTTCTCTAAGCGTCATCTGATTGGTCGTGCGTTGGGTCACTAAAGCTAGTTCGTAAAAATGTCTTTAGTATGATCCATGTTTTTGAGTTAAAACTGATGGGTTATAGCCAGTTACTCAACATGATGTTTCATCTAAGTCATTTTTTCACAGACTAAAGGGCAGTTAAAATGCACATGCCAGAAGGCTTAGAAGATAAAGGAATAGTCAAAACCCAAAAAAACTTGCAAGGAATTTCATAATTCAAAACTGCAAAAAGCGGAGTTCTTGTTTCGACAAAAGGAATAGAAGCATTACAATATGAATTACATTGTAAAAATAAATGCTCCTATATCCATCATCCAGGTCAAGTGCACTTCTTCAAACATCCGAGTCTTCATCGCTGCTATCATTCTCGGGGGCTGCAGGCACTTCTTCTTCTGGATAGGTGATGGAAATATTAACCATAGAGGCAATCTTGGTAGCATGCCCTTTGATTGCATCAAAGATCGCATTTCGTTGGGTTTCCGTGTATCCTTGAGGGACACCTGATGCTATGCGCCAGGATTTAGCATCAGGATAATGTAGACGCATAAGGCCGAGTGCCATGCGCGCACCACCTCGTGCAGCTGAGCGTAGGATGGATTCTTTCGACTCCGCAACCTCTGTGATGGCACCCGGAAGTTTGTAAACTTCCGAGAATTCCATATTGCTTGTGGGAAGGAATTTGTTAATCAGCTGCGTTCCTGTATTTCTGATGGCATTCCACACCTCCCCAAAAGCTTGGATCTTTTCAATCCGAGAAATTCCTGGAAAATTTCCTGTTTTTTTTTCGAAAAAAAGGAAAAGTTTAAGTGAAAAGATACAAAAAAATAAGACTTGAAGATATTGGTAAAAGTTAACTTACCAAGAACCTTGTCAATCTCGGTGCCTTCTTTCATATGCGGGATTAGCATACTTTCCAAATCATTGATGACAGATTTATCTTCCGTTGCCTGCAACGAAGCCTTGGATCGAGCAATCCCAAGGGCCAGATTGCTGGCTTCCAGGTCTTCTTGAACTTTCAAAAGCTCCTTTCGAAGGTTTGAGTTTTCCTCACGGAGCTGAGAGGCATTGATGGCGTCTTCCGCTAATTCTTTGGCTTTAGCTAAAGAGGCTAGAGGGCGAGAAAATATTCCGAGTTTACAAAAATTCGGCAAAAAATTTCCAAAGAAACAACTGCACAGAGTAAATACCTGTCGCTTCCGATAGCTGTAGCTGAGATGATGCCAGCTCGTTGCTTTTTAACTCAATAATAGATTGAAGAGTTTTCACTTCTTCATTCTTGATATTAAGTTTGTTAAAAACTTCTAAGTTTATAGCATCGGCAGAATGCTGAAACTCGGAAATGAAAACCAAATGCTTAAGTATGAGCAAGCATAGTAAGAAACATTAAGAAGAAATCAGGTTTTCAACTTAATGCTTGGGGGCTAGAGATAATACCTGGCTCATTTCTCGCAAGCTGGCAAATGTCTCGTTGAATTCTTGTGCGTAATCTGAGAAAAGAATTCCAATGTGATGAAGGCCATCCTGTATGACCTGACGAGGTGAAAATACGATATCGTTGCGAATAACTAATCCGCCTTGTGGCCAAGGGCGAATCAGAGGGGCAGGAGCAAAGAATTTTTTAGCTTCCGGACGAATATATCCGAGGTCGTCGAATGGCTCTTCTTTTATCCGGACATTGTTGTCCAGATTGGGAATGGGTTCGTTTCCAACAAATTATCGAGGATTTCCGCCCGTCTGTGTTTTTATTTTTTCCCTCATGCCCATGGCCGCAGAAGAAGATTCTTCTTTAATAGCAGCTTTATGCTTCTTCAACTTCTTCGCCTTTAGAGGAGTTGGGGCAAGTCTGAAAGGAAGATATCCGAGAAGTAAAAATCTCGAAGAATCGAAGGAGAATGATAACTAGGAAAACTCCAGTAAAAGTACCTGGACGTGGCGATAGGAATTCCGTCAACAGTTACCATTTCCTCGAAAGTCACCTGCCTTTTGCGCTTCCGGTCGCTGAGTTCGGCATCGGAAGCAAGATCATTTCCTCCGAGTTCGTTGAACTAGGAAAGAATTAACAACATATTAAAAGGCGGAGATAGAAGTTAATCTGAGAAAAACACGGAAACAAGGGAAGTATAAATACCTTAGGAACCAGGTTTTCCACGTGATAAATGGCTAGGTTTTCTTCAATTTGAGTGCTGATGGCGACCAGTTGGTGAAGCCGCTTTATAAAATCTTTCTTGGTGTAAGCTTTGTCTGTTCCCCTCATGCTATCTTCTGGCCCTTTGTATTCGCAAAGAAGCCGGGAACGAAACGAAAGGGGCTGGATACGACGTCCGAACCAGCATAAAACAGTGTCCTTCCCAGTTAAAGAAGGTTTGGAAGAAGTAAGCTTGGCAATACGGCGCTTTATCTTCATTAGATTTTCCGGCAATGTCTCAACTGCTTCAACTGCCCAATTCTCTAAAGGAATGGCAGTGGAATTAACAAATGGAGGAACCCCGATTTCCTTGCCAGGGAACGGGATGTCCTGATGATAAAAGAAAGAACCCAGCCAGGATTTGGCGGTTCTGGCATTTGTATCCTCGGGAACCAATCCTCTCTATTTTTCCGAAGAGTGAAAGATATAGTTCCACAGATAGGGGAAATGCCTTCTGTGATGTTATGTTTTACTTCAAAACAATATTGCCAAAAATCTAGACTAGGAGCTATTCCGAGATATCCTTCAAAAAGAGCTTGGAAACTAGCTAGATAGAGGATGGAGTTTGGAGAGAGGTCATGTGGTTGGACGCCGTAATAGTTAAGGATGTCTATGAAGAAGGCAGAAGGAGGTAAACCCATACCTCGCATAATGTGAGAGGTAAGAAGGAAACGTTCTCCGTCTTTCGGTCTGGGCTCGAGCTCACCATCTAAGTTTCGCCATTTGCCTTTAACTATTAATCCCTCTGACATTTGTCGAAGGAGGACGAGGGAAGAATTACTCGGATTCCAGCTGCCGACAAATTCTTCTTCTTCGGTCGCAGCGTGTTCGTTGACTTGAAGCGAGATCTTCTTCTCCGCCGTTTCAGGAGCAAACGGCGGGGAAGCTGCGGAGCTCGCACCCGCAACGTCCGCGGCGGCGGAAAGGTTCTCTCCGCCCGCCGCGGAGGCCGCGGTATTCTCCGGCTCGTCGCCGGTGTGCTTGGGTGACCCCAACTGTGGATCCAGGTCGCCGATGAGGTCGTCGATGGCGGCACGAGTGGGCGAGGACGGAGAAGATGCCATTTCTGGGCGGCGCGTTGCGTTCCGGCGTGCTTTGAGGCTAGGTGCGCTTGGGGCAGTGTTTCGCTCGAGGAGCTCGTTCGCGTCAATGGCGTGGACAGTGAGGAGTGCGGAAAATTTTCGATGAGGACGAGGATGGCTATTTATAGCTAGAAATCCGTCAAGATACGTGCCAACGGCTATTTGACCGTTGGATGTTTAACGCGTGTCGCTCGCCGGAAAATACGGGAAATAAAACGACAGGGAAATAATGACTATCTCCTCGTTTCCCGTGAGAATCTGTCAGATATACGTTGCAGGGTTTCGCGCGTGAAAACCCAAACGTCCCTTGCGTCAGCATGATTTAGGCGCTGACGTAAGGAGTTCCTTTTCCGCGAAGGATCGTGAGAGAAAAGCCGGATTTTCAGGATTCCGAGTTTCATGTTACCATCTCTTTCAAAAGAAGAATAAGAAGAATCAAGACTGCTGACTCAATATTTCTCGGACAAAGTATATTTGGCGAAAGACGGATAGTCAGAGTTTTAATCCTTCTTGGGGGCTACTGTCGGATATATACCAAATAGGGGTGTAGAAGATGGTAGATAAAGTGCCGGATTACCAGGGTGGCCTAAGTGGTAGTGGGCTCAGGCCCATTAGGCGGCCCAGTAACCCGACGCACAGAAGCTGGATTCTAGAAGAACCCGGATCACGGCCCAGGTGATCTGGCTTGGAGGAGAAGACGGATTCCTTGCTTTCCAAGTTACAAGTTACCGTAGTCCTCTAGGTTTCCTATTCTGTAAGCCCTAATCCGGCTATTATATAAAGCCGGACGGGAGATAGATAAAACAAGGAACGAATAACAGTGAAGCTCTACGCCAACTCGCCGAGAAGCTCATCCTCGTCGAGTAGCTTAGATCTAAACCCTCACATTGTAACCCTGTTTAGGGGCTTTAGTCCCGATTAGTGAGAAGTGCAGGAGTAGACACGTCGTACTGTCGCGACGTACCGAACCTGGGTAAATCCTGTGTTCTGTGTTCACTACGCGATCCCGTTACCCCACGTCTCTACCGTAGTCTCATGGCACTCCCATCTATGAAAACTACTACGATGTCTCAACATCACCCACGAGATTTGATCTTGTAACGTGTTCCCTCTTCGAGGGGAAGTTCTTCTAATAGTCATGCTACCCGTTACTTGCATTCTCTAGATTAGATCTTGGCCCGTCAGTTATTCTTCGCGTAGGATTTTTATTTTTATTTTCTATGCTACGACGGGGCAATCTTATCTAGACGACATAACATCGGACTATGTTAGCTATTGGCACCGGAGGCATCCTAGTGATGACCACCAATTTAGACTGTGCAATCGTATTAATGTCACCAAACAAATCACAAGTTCACCATCTCAAAAAAAAAAAAAACAATATGTACTCCCTACGTATCATATAAAATATATGATTTTTCGAGTTTTCTATATAAAACGTATCTAGACATGTTTTAGTGTGTTGATTCATATGTATCTTACACTAAAACACGTCTAGGTGCTTGTTGTCTAGTAACACCAAAACATGTTACATTTCGATACGGAGGGATATTATTTAGTCCTTTTTATCAACAGCTAGAGGGCAAGTAAAGGAAAAGCACCTAAAAAAAAATGAAAGACCTAAAAGTAATTGCTTTTCGTTTTCGAATTCTAGTCGTGCCCGTATACATGCTGAATTGGAATCCCCATTGTGTTCCTACTCCGAACGCAGCACCCTACGATGAAGAATAAATATACAGAGACACCAGTATACCACGTAACAAATTACCGTCTCTGCGAGGAAATTTTTTCGAATACGCCGCGTCTACATGAGAGAGAAGGACGACGAGATGAACCCTTGCTGCCGCCGCCCCTCCGCGTCCCCGCCACCGGAGACGGCGTCACCGACGGAGGACGAGAACCTCCTCCCCGAGGTACTCCTCCGCCTCCCTGCGCGGCCTTCCTCTCTCCCCCGCGCCTCCCTCGTCTGCAAGCGCTGGGGCCACGTCGTCGCCGACCCCCAATTCCGCCGCCGCTTCTGCGCCCACCACCGGGAGCCCCCCATCATCGGCGTGTTCCTCGACTTCTATCGCGGAAACCTCTCCTTCAGGTCGGTTCTGGATCCACCGGACCAGATTCCGTCCGAGCGCTTCTCCTTGCGGCCCTACGGCATCGATGGCGGCGGCGAGGGTAATGACGGCATCTGGTCCCTCCGCGACTGCCGCCAGGGCCGCGTACTCTTCACCCGCGGGGACCACCTCGGCACGGGCTGCCGCCAGGTCCTGGTGTGGGATCCCGTCACAGGCGACCGCCGCTTCATAAGCGGTCCACCGCAATTGGATCACGACTGGAGCAAGTCCCATGTGCAAGCGGACGTGATCTGTGTTGCCGGCGACGAGGGCCACGTGCACGGTGCGTGCCACTCGAGCCCCTTCAAGGTGGTCTTGGTGTGCGCCGACGGGCACGTCGCCCGATCCTGCGTTTACTCATCAGAGACCGACTCATGGGGCAATACCATCTCAACAGAGGCTCAGTATGACACTATGTCTCTTCTTGGCAGTCGAAGCATCCTGGTGGGGAATTTGCTTCACTGGTTTATTTTTGGTTCCCGGGTTGCAATCCTTGAGCTTGATTTGGGTACGCATATCCCAGCTGTGATTGAAGTGCCAGAGGATGCCGTTGTTGGACATCATGGCCTCTACTTGAGTACGCTGGGTGGTGGGCTTGGCTTCATCACTATGTCAGACAACTACGAAGCTCAACTATGGATGAGGACGATTGATTTTGATGGTGCTGCTGGATGGATGCCGGGACAGGCAATTGAGTTGGAGAAGCTTCTTCCACTGAGACCAGGGGAGTGGACAAATCTCCAAACAATAATGGGGGTCGCTGGGGATGACAATGTGATATTCGTGTCGACAAATAAAGGCGTCTTCATGGTCTATCTCGAGTCAATGCAGTTTAAGAAAATTTTCGAACGCAATCCTTTTGCTGACTGCACGACTTCCACTATCCACCCATTCGCAAGTTTTTGTGCCGCCGGGTAATAGCATGCCTGTACGAGGAGAAAGTATAACAGACATGTAGTTGTTTCCAACACATCTGGAATCCTTTTTTTCGTCCTTAGTTGTTAGACTAGCAGTTTGATATCAAATCATATCAGTTGTTTCTTTGGCTGGTGGATGAACTCATGCCGTGTAGGGTTATTCTTGATATTGTTGTCCAATGAGAAGTACAAGATATTATAGTTGCTCTTCTAATGCTGTATGTGTAACCTTTATTTTGTACTATTCATATTTACATAACTACATTGAACCCAAAAGTTAGTAACCGAATTGGCTCATTTGGCTTGCATCAACTTGATTTGATCTTCCCTTATCTTGTGACGCCTTTTACTAATCATGTTTAGAAGTATCTTGCTTCTAGTGATGAGTTCTTTGTAGTGGAAAATAGATAAATTGGGCATGTTTTTGTCTTCTGCCAAGGTAATTTATTTTGTTGGAAGAGCCATATCACTTCTGCTGTCAGAGTTTATTAGATTGGGTACATTTTCGTTCCGTCCATTTTGATGGAGAAGAAACGCTGAGCCATACATAATATATTTACTGAGTCAGGTCTGTGTTAACAAGTGAATTAAGATTACATGTTGCTACACATCTATTATTTTTCTTATCAGCATCTTAGTTCTTTGTTACTTGTGGTGCATACGATTATTGGTATGCATCACACTTGCTGAAACTGGAGTGGGAATCTGGAAGAAGAGAGAAACTTAAATTGGGGAGAAGGAGATGACGAAGAGAGAACAGTGGGATTAAAGCTTAAGTTCCTTAGTTTAAGTAAACAAAAATATAAGCCTCTGAAGTTTAAATTTGTCTACTCCATTGATTGACTTTGGTAGTTTCCCAGCTTGCACTTCATCAGTTTTGGTAGGTGTTTTTGGGTCGCCGGAGTGACTGAAGGTTAGGGCTGCTCGAGACTCAGAAGAACACCAGTGACGATTAACTTAGAACAGAAACTGTGTGAGATAGTGGCGCTAACAGTAGAGACTGGCAAGCTGACATGGATGCTGGGCCTCAAAGGCTAGTTCTCAGTTAGTTTGCCTCAAAAGTTTTTCTTGAAGGTAAAGACTCCTGTGAAGGTGAAAGTGCTTGTGTATTTGGTGTCGTGCAACAACATCCTGACCAAAGATGCTCACCTTCAGAGAATGGAAACGAGACAATAGGGTTACACTAACTCTAGCAGGGAAAGTAAGTATTTAGCAGGGTTTGAGGTCCTCTTCAGCAGCTATTTAGCTGCTTGGATTATCTTAGAACACGGCCAAAAACACAGATCGCGACAGGTTTGTCCGGTACGTCCATATGGAGAGTTAGGAGTGATTTATGTCTAAGGAGTACTGGTCTGGCCTTCAGAAACTAGGAGCAGCTGAATCGCGGAACCAGATCGACAGGAGCTGTTTTATATGGTCCGCTGTCCAAATGGTTTCGAATCTATATCCCCCTACTTCCGTTGCGAATATAAACGATTTAACACTATTATTAGGGTAGGAGCGCTTGCCGTTATTTGGTCGCTCTGGCTATGTAGAAATGACAAGATTTTCAACGATAAATTTTTTTCTCGTATGCAGGTTCTATTCAGGAGCACAGATATTCTCCGTTCGTGGTCCACATTACAATGAGGGGAGTTACGAGGCCTTTTTACGGAGGCATGTGCACGACTGGAGCAGGTGGCGAGAGATATTTTTATCCCACATGGATGGCCGCTTGATCTACGGATTGCGGCTCCATAGTATCGACAGTCTACAGCGGATGTTTTTGTAGTATTGTCGCTCTGTTTATTTTCAGTTTCGGATTTCGGCTGTGTGCATCTCACGATGCAGAAGCCGGGTGTAATACTTGAATTTTTTGAGTAATAAAGCTCTTTATCAAAGAAAAAAGGGGGGGGGGGGGGGGGGGGGGGGGGGGGAGGGGTCTGGACGGCTCCAGGTAACAAGGAAGCGGATGCATACTTGGCTAGTCATATGCTGAGATGGATGGATGATAATCTTGTAAACAGTGTGGGATTCGGGCCAATTTTGCTCCATCAATGTTCTGCGGTGCTTTGTTATTCTCAAGAGCCTGCAATTGTGATCTGAGTTTCCAGGGCCTTAACTTCTGTATCTAGAAAAGTCGTGGCTCAGAAAGGCATTCAGTATTGTTAACATTTGGAATATTGTCGATTCAGAGCAATCAGTATTGGTAAATCGGAATCGATAAATAATGTAGCACTACCCAGGATCGTCTCGTGCATCAAGCTCTTTTAGTGTCGGTTTGGGAAAATAAGCAAGCATCTAGATTGCCTCTAGTGTTTTATCTTTCTAACACTACTTTCGTCTATCGTTTTCTTTTGTTGGTTCGAAAAATAAGGGGATGGTTAAATACCGAGATTTGACTTCAGATCCGGATTCTGCACTTTCACCTGGAGCCCCTATACTTGGCAAGCAGGACAGTATCGCGGCACGCAATAAGCTCAACTGTAGAAGAATCTCTGATGTTGATGTACGCATGCCACATCAATGAACCCACATCAATGAACTTCAGTCGATAATCTCTTGCCACCAAACCTGCAGTGGCAATGCCCCCTTCCTTACCAACGGGATGGAGTATGACACAATGGGATCCAACCCTACCAGTCCAAACGTCCATTCATGCCCTCACCAGTGACCCAGTTTTTAGTGATCGTGTATAAAACTGGCGGTTTTGAAAGGACCGTTTTCACTCGCATTTCCAGAGATATTCTATCCAATACCCCTGTCGAGGTATTCTATTCCTCTGTTCAGTCACACGTTTTACTCCCTCCGTTACATATTAGATGACTCTCACATAGATGTATCTAGACATATTTCAATACTAGATACATCTATAAGAGGATCATCTAATATGGAACGGAGGGAGTAGTTGTGAAGCTGATGCTTCCTACATGGTGAGCAACCCAAAATGTAATAAAACAAACTTCAATGTTGAGATCGTCCGGAGGTTTTATCCTCTTGCTACGGGAAAAAAAAATCCCCAATTCCTTCGTTCTCTCCTCGCCCCCATGGCTCGCATGCCTATACCACAAACTGTTAGAATTTTATATGGGCTCCTTATATGGGCTCACATGTCTAGCCCAACTAAGCCCACTAAAATCCTGAAATTGTCATGGCATATTCATGAATAATACAAGTGGGGAGTGGGACTAAAGTTTAGTCCCATGTTGCTAGTTTGGAGAGAGTGGAACCGCATTATAAGGTGAGCCATTCAAACTCATGTATGAGTAGTGAAGGCAAGAGGAGAGGTGTGCCACACACGCGCTCCTCCTCCGCCGCCCGCCTCGCCACGCCTCGTCACGACGCGCCGCGGGTTGCGGGAATGAGCCGAGCCGAGAGCGTTTATTTTGTCGGTTGGGAAAACTTAATGAGTAGTCAAGGCAAAAGGAGAGGTGTGCCACACACGCGCTCCTCCTCCGCCGTCCGCCTCGCCACGCCTCGTCACGACGCGCCGCGGGTTGCGGGAATGAGCCGAGCCGAGAGCGTTTATTTTGTCGGTTGGGAAAACTTAATGAATCATTAATTGGTAATTAACGGACGCGTTAATTCCAAAACCGTTTCCGTTCCTTTCTGGATCGTGGAGCCGAACCGACTCAGACGTGGAGTTACACCCACGTCTCTCCCAGCCCGCATATAAATACGCGCATACAGTAAACCCTAGCTGCCACTTCGTCATATGATTTCGCACCATCGTTCTAAAGCACTGCGCCGCCAATCAAGCCTTCTCCATCCCTCCTTCCGGCGTGCACCGCGAGAAGGGACAGCAGGCCTCCGGAACCCCGCCTCTTGTGATTCTGTACGGGAGAGGGGCGATCGGGTTTTTGGGGAGCGCACTCGCGCGACTACTAACGGCGACTACTTCCCCAACGACGACTTCTTCCCCGACCTCGGCAACCTCTTCATCAACGACATGGCCGACAGCGTGGACAACAACAACGGCGGTGGCGCTACCGCTGCATCGTACGTAACTCTACTCCATCTGTATGAGATATTTCTGGAATTCATATGTCTAGTTCTAGCTATAGATTGGATCAGTCTGTCTACTGTACTAGATCTAGATATTTGCATTATTATTGTATTTGCTACTGTCGTAATTCATCTGCTGCTATTACGAATTAAATCATGTGCTAAATTGCTAATATATTCAACAATCCAAAAACCTGATTATAGACAATTTCTTGCACCTGCGCCGTCTGTCATTGCGGCGACAAGGCCAATCCCTTTCAAGGGTGTGGACTATAAGAGGAGGTGCACGAGAGCAGTGCTATAGTTTCAAACCTTGCGCTGCTATGCGGCCACCGAGGGCAAACCTGAGGGCGATCTCAACCCAGCACAGCTGGAGGCCTTTGAGAATATGGACACTATGTTTAAAAGTGCCCTTCTCGGTATTATTGACGATTCCATTGTGGATCCGTATATGTCGTTTGATAACGGCAAGGATATGTGGGCTCCACTTGAGGCCAAATTTGGGGCCTCAGATGCTGGCAGCGAGCTGTATGTTATGGAGCAATTCTATGACTACAGGATGACTGATAAGCGCTATGTTGTTCAACAGGCTCATGAGATACAGTCACTCGCTAAAGAACTTGATCACTTTAAGTGTATGTTACCGGACAAATTTGTGGCCGGAGGCATTATTGCCAAGCTTCCATCTTCATGGAGCTCCTTTGCTACTTCTCTGAAACACAAGAGACAGGAGTTTTCCGTTTCGGAGCTCATCGGATCTCTTGATGTGGAAGAGAAGGCGAGAGTAAAGGATACACGTGCTCGGGTTGCTGAGGTAGGTTCTTCTGCTCATGTGGTACAGAAGAAACACTACCCGCCCAACAAGCCTAAATATAACAAGAAGAGATCCGAGGGTAAAGGCAAACCCGATGGCAAGTTTAAGCCGTCGCACTCTACCAACTTCAAGAAGAGAAAGGGGTCATGTCACGTTTGCGGTGATCTGACTCATTGGGCTCCAAAATGTCCTAGACGTTATGAGTTGCAGCAGCAGGAGAACAACGGCAAGATCGCTAATGTTGTCATGGCTGACACTGAGATGAAGGATTCTGGGTACGGTATAGTTCCCACTATTCTTTCAGTTTGTCATTCACCTGAATGGTTAGTTGACACAAGTGCCAATGTACATGTTTGTGCTGATGCTTCCATGTTCTCTTCTTATCAGGTCACAGGGACTTCCCCCGTGCTGATGGGGAACGGGTCACATGCTACTGTTCGTGGTGTTGGTACGGTCGATCTGAAGTTTACTTCGAGGAAGATCGTGCGACTGAAGAATGTTCATCATGTGCCCTCCATCAATAAAAAATCTCGTCAGCGGCTCACGTTTATGTCGAGATGGTTTTAAGTTGGTTTTCGAGTCTAATAAAGTTGTAATTTCCAAGTATGGACAATTTATTGGTAATGCTATGAGTGCGGAGGCTTGTTCCGCTTATCCTTGTCATATATTTACACCAAAGTTATTAATAATGTTTGCCACGATAATGATTGTGATGTTTGGCATTCACGACTTTGTCATATTAATTTTGGTTGCATGACGCGGTTAGCAAATATGAGTTTAATTCCGAAATTCAATACTATTAAAGGTTCCAAATGTCAAGTGTGTGTTCAAGCTAAGCAACCTCGCAAATCTCATAAGACTACGGAGGCGAGAGACTTGGCACCACTACAATTTATACATTCTGATCTTTGTGAGATGAATGACGTATTGACAAAAAGTGGAAAGAAATATTTCATGACACTTATTGATGACTCTACTAGATATTGTTATGTGTATCTTCTGAAATCTAAAGATGAAGTTTTAACTTATTTCAAGAACTATAAGGCCGAAGCTGAGAACCAACTTGATCGTAAAATTAAACGGCTTAGGTCTGATCGTGGTGGAGAGTATTTTTCCAACGAGTTTAATTCTTTTTGTGCTGACACGGTATTATTTATGAGAGGACGCCTCCCTACTCACCTCAGTCAAATGGGGTGGCTGAAAGAAAGAACCGAACATTGTCTGATCTGGTTAACGCCATGTTAGATACTTCGGGTCTCTCCAAGGCATGGTGGGGGGAGGCGCTAATGACTGCATGTCATGTCCTAAATCGAGTTCCCACAAAGAATAAAACCATTACTCCATTTGAGGAATGAGAAAGGAAAAGGTTAAAACTCTCCTACCTACGTACTTGGCGTTGTTTGGCGAAAGTCAATATACCAATTCCCAAGAAGCGCAAGCTTGGACCTAAAACCGTAGATTGTGTTCTTCTGGGCTATGCTTTTAATAGCATTGGTTATAGATTCTTGATAGTAAAATCTGAGATATCCGACATGCATGTTGGTACGATTATAAAGTCGAATGATGCGACTTTCTTTGAGAACATATTTCCTATGAAGGATATGTCTAGCTCATCAAATCAGGAGAAACCTGTTTCATCTAGTCAGGAATTAGCTGAGATTCCTGAATCCACCATTCCGATAGAACACGTTGAGAATCCCGAGGAGGATGACAATGAAGTTCCTGTAAGGAGCAAGAGACAGAGGACTGCAAAGTCCTTTGGTAATGATTTCATTGTGTACCTTGTGGATGACACACCCAGGACTATTTCAGAAGCCTATGCGTCTCTTGATGCTGACTACTGGAAGGAGCCTGTTCGTTGCGAGATGGATTCCATCTTGGCTAACGGAACCTGGGAAATCACTGATTGTCCTTATGGGTGTAAACCTGTAGGATGTAAGTGGGTATTCAAGAAAAAGCTTAGGCCTGATGGTACAATTGAAAAGTACAAGGCAAGGCTTGTGACCAAGGGTTATACCCAGAAAGAAGGTGAAGACTTCTTTGATACTTACTCACCAATGGCTAGATTGACCACTATTCGTGTGCTATTCTCACTGGCTGCCTCGCACGGTCTTCTCGTTCATCAAATGGACGTTAAGACGGTTGTCCTTAATGTAGAGTTGGACGAGGAAATTTATATGGAGCAGCCAGATGGTTTCGTAGTACCCGGTCAGGAAGGCAAGGTGTGTAAGTTATTGAAGTCATTGTACGGCCTCAAGCAAGCACCCAAGCAATGGCACGAGAAGTTTGAAAGGACTTTGACTGTTGAAGGCTTTGTTGTAAACGAAGCTGATAAGTGTGTGTACTATCGCCATGGTGGGGGCGAGGGAGTTATTCTATGTCTGTATGTCGATGACATATTGATCTTTGGGACCAATCTTGATTTAATGAAGGAAGTTAAGGATTTCTTATCTCGCTGTTTTGAGATGAAGGATCTAGGAGTAGTTGATGTTATCTTGAACATCAAACTATTGAGAGATGATAATGGTGGGATCACACTGCTTCAATCTTACTATGTGGAAAAGGTCTTGAGTCGCTTCGGGTATAGTGACTGCAAGTCTTCTTCAACTCCATATGATGCTAGTTTGTTGCTTCGAAAGAATCAACGGATTACTAGAGATCAACTGAGATATTCTCAGATTATAGGCTCGCTTATGTATTTGGCGAGTGCCACGAGGCCTCACATCTCTTTTGCTGTGAGCAAATTAAGCCAGTTTGTTTCCAATCCGGGAGATGATCATTGGCGTGCGCTTGAGAGAGTTATGCGCTATTTAAAAGGCACTGCGAGCTATGGAATTCACTATACCGGAAACCCGAGGGTTCTGGAAGGATATAGTGATTCTAATGGGATATCTGATGCTGATGAGCTTAAGGCCACTAGTGGTTATGTTTTTACACTTG